>JAGFNQ010003737.1:273343-335856 GCA_024364735.1 Boesenbergia rotunda | reverse complement strand
GAGAGAGAGTAAAATTTTCGTTTCAAAATCAAAATTTTTCTTAAACTCTATCCTTTATTCAAAAAGTATTCAAAAGTTTAACTTTTTCAAAGATACTTAAGCTTTCAAAAACTTCCACTTAAGCTTTCAAAGATACTTAAGCTTTCAAAACTTCTACTTAAGCTTTCAAGAATACTTAAGCTTTTTGAAACTTCTATTAAAGCTTTCAAATTTTGCAAAGTACTCTAGCTTCAAAATTCCTTACTTAAAGCTTTCAAATTTTGCAAAGTACTCTAGCTTCAAAATTCTTTACTTAAAGCTTTCAAATTTTGCAAAGTACTCTAGCTTCAAAATTCTTTACTTAAAGCTTTCAAATTTTGCAAAGTACTCTAGCTTCAATTTTCTTTCAAGCCTTCAAATTTTGTAAAGTACTCTAGCCTTTCAAAAGGTTTCTACTTAAGCGTGTCAAAATTATCTTTACTCTAACGCTAAAGTTTTTCAAATTTGTTAAGTACTAAAGTGTTTCAAAACCTACTAAGTACTTAAGCTTGTTATATACTACAGAGTATTTAAGCTAACATTTTGAGTACTGTAAAACTTAAGACTTTAAACTCAAATTATGCTTTAAAAACTCTACTGTGTATTTGTAACTTAAGTACAAGTAAAGTGTTTAAAACCCCACAAATCTTTTGAAAAATCTAGGGGGAGATTCCTTCCAGGGGGAGGGAATAAAACTTTTTTCATATGTTGCTTAAACTTAACTTTTTGAACTAGGGTTGCCATAAATCAAAAAGGGGGAGATTGTTGGTGCAGAATGCACCTAAGTCAAACCTGTGTTTTGATAATGGCAACATAGGTCAAAAGTTAAGTCCTTCTTGTTTTCTAACAAGTTAATCAAGTGTGCAGTGAAAGCCCTAGCAAAGGACCGCTAGGCACTGGCGAAGGAATGCCAGAGTTAAAAGCTCTAGCGAAGGACTGCTAGGCACCAGGCGAAGGACAGTCTGGGACTGAAGACCTAGCGAAGGACTGCTAGGCACCGGGCGAAGGGTAGCTCGGCATCCAAGCCTTGACAAAGGACCGTCAGGCAAAAGTCCAACCAAAGGAGCGGTTGGCAACAGGTAAATTCTCCCGAGAGGAGTAGGTGAGGACGCGTTCCCCGTCGAGGGAACAGTAGGCGTCGGTTCGACCTAGGGCTCCATTTTCGGAGACCAAAGTCAGAACCAAGACAGCTAAGGCTGTATAAATCAATGCTTTATCTTGTTTTAGGACTAACCCTGGATGCAGGACCAAAGGAACGTGTGTCTGCAGCTCAGAGAGCCTCAAAGGAGTGAGGCAGCAACTGAGTAGGGTGCCCTGAGTGTCTAGGGCGCCTCCACGGTGAACAAGAAACAAGTAAGGCAAAAAGGAGTTCGGCTAACCACTGGCCGGGGCACCCTCTGCATCCAGGGCGCCCTCAGCAGCCAGGGCGCCCTGAGCGCCCAGGGCGCCCTCAGGAGCCAAGGCGCTTCGCGCTTACGCCAGCGAGGTCGATCAAATCTATCCAGCCGAGAAGACCGGGTCAACCAGGGCGCCCTCAGCGACCAGGGCGCCCCAGAGGTCAAACTTCATCCCTATTTAGGTGGGATAAAGCTTGACCGAGCAAACTGCGGATCGGATGACACTTGGCAGGGCGCCCCTGACGTCCAGGGCGCCCTAGGTGCTATAAATAGCACCCCTCGACCCCAAGCTTCACATCAACTTCATTCCAAAGCTTCCACGCTCTTCTACGCTCATGCCTTTCTTCAGAAACGCCTCACCTCGAGCCGACGACGTCCCACTGCCCCGAAAAGAGTCGATACACTCCGGACGTCGGTAACAAAGAGCTTAATATTTTGTCATTATTTTACTGCACTCTCTTTGTAATTGAAATTATTGTAACCTCTTTGCGCGAATATAGAATTGCCCAAAGTAAACGGTCAACGACCGTGGGCCTTGGAGTAGGAGTTGACACAGGCTCCGAACCAAGTAAAAAATCACTGTGTCTTTTTGCTGTGTCTCGTATTTTTGTTTCCGCTGTGCACTTACTCTTAGTTTTCCGAAAAAGAACGATTTCCGATATTCACCCCCCCCCCTCTATCGGCTTTTCACGATCCAACAAAATCTAACGTGTAGATACCATTGCATAAAGTTCCGGTCCCATAAAGAACACCATTTAAAGTTATGTAACAGCAATTGTTACTAAAAGTTAAATGATAACCCTTTTCATTCAAGCATGAAATAGATACAATGTTCTTTATTAACGAAGGAACAAAATAACAATTATCCAATTCTAAGACAAGTCCAGTAGGGAGCTTTAGCAAATATGTTCCGATGGCAATAGCAGCAATCTTTGCTCCATTTCCAACTCACAAATTTGTTTCTCCCTTGACGAGTCTTCTTCTATTCCTTAGCCCCTGTATGTCATTACATATATGTGAGCTACACCCAGTATCAAGTACCCAGGTGTCCGAGGAAATAGAGTGACATTCAATAACGGAGATACCTGAAGAGGATGGGGCATCGGATGCCTTCTTCTTCAAGGGCTCAAGATAAATCTTGCAGTTTCTTCGCCAGTGGCCCTCCTTGCCACAGTGATGGCAAGTGCCTTTTGGTGTCTTTTCAATCTTTTTGGCCTTTTTCTTCCTTCCCTTATTTTGTTCTTTGGGCTTCCTCTTAGAACCTTTCTTTGAGGAACCAACTAACAGTACCGTCTTCTGATCCTGCTTTACAGAAGGCTCTACAGTCTTCAGCAGGTTAAGAAACTCAGGAATGGTAGTCTCCAATTTGTTCATCCGATAGTTCATCACAAACTGTGAGTAACTCTTGGGCAAACAATGCAGAATTAAGTCAATACTTAGTTCGTGATCCATTGCAAATCCGAGTGTGCCTAGTCGCTCAATGTACCCCAACATCTTCAACGCAAACTGTGAGACAGAAGTGCCTTCCTGCATCTTAGAGGTCAAGAGGAGTCTGGAAACCTCAAACCTTTCGGATTTTGCCTGCTTGTCAAACAGCTTATGAAGATGGAAGACGATGGTATGAGCATCCATATGCTCATGCTGCTTTTGTAGCTCAGGTACCATAGCGGCCAGCATGATGTAACTCGCAAGTTCAGAATCAGCCACATGTTTCTGATAGGCCACTAACTGGTCTAGAGTTGCATCTTCAGGAGGATGGTTGGGAAGTTGTTCATCAAGGACATAAGCAAGTTTTTCTGCCTTGAGGACTATCCTCAGGTTTCGAAGCCAGTCCATGAAGTTTGGCCCAGTCAGCTTATTGGTGTCCAAAATGGAACGCAAATTCAGAGAAGACATGATCAGGTGATTATCCTAGAAATACAAATTGAGGTTATGTGATGAGAATGATAAAGAATGCATCAATATACATTAATTAAATCATATTTATTTTTTGAATTGAATAACCCTTTTTATCAATTCGGGAGATCGTAGGAACATCTCCAAATAGGTTGATATCCAACCATAGATAAGAACAACCATGGCTAGAGTCCATCAAGTTATTCTTAGCTATGAAGGTAGGTAATTATACCGATTACATATTATACATATGTAACTATCACATTATGCTATCAACTAATTGAATGTTTGCATAAATCATTGGGTTGTTAACTCATTAACAAGTATGCAACAATATACATAGCACCCAACTGCACCTCTCTTTACATCGACCTTGGCTGTGGCACAACAAATCGATGCTCCAAGCTTAAGGCTGACCCATTAATCAAGAAATAGTTTTAATATGGTTGGAGCTCATTCAACCGTTTAGTCAGGCTTGGATGTGTCCAACAACAAAACTAAGGATTGACCTCTGACTCCAACTATATTAATCATAAACTAATTCCATGGTTTGAACATGTTGAGGTTCAAGCCGGGCATGGATGTGTATCACCCGAAACAAACTTTTCTCATTTTGGGTTTTTATTTTGTAATTTTTCTCTTTTTTTTATGCTTCATGACTTAATTATTTTCTAACGATTTTTTTTGTTGTTTTTTTTTATTTTGTTAGATCTTTTTTTTTTTTTTTTTTTTTGGATTTTGTTTATAATCTTTCATTTTTTAGACTTTGATTTCTCTAAATCAAATCTTATTAGATTAAGAGACAGATTCCCTTAATTCAACCACATATTATTTTCATGAAAATCTTATTTAAGGAAATATACTCTATAGGAAACAATTTTCCTAATTAATTTTGGAGACAATAATATGTAAGAGCATCACCTCATAAATCAAATAAGGAAATTATCGTTTGAGAATCACCTCAAAAATTTCCAAGATTTGATCACATATTTTATTTATGAAAAATTAATTCAATAACTTAATTTGGACGGCTCCCCGAGGCTCAATCCAAAATAAGCATTGACAGTTTAAATTTAATTTAGGAAATTTAATTATAACAACTAACTTTAAATTGGACGACTCCCCAAGGCTCAATCCAAAATAAAGAATTTTGTAAATAATTTAATTTCCAATTATAAATTTAAATGTCAATTAATATTCCTATAATTTGTCTAGACTTTTTTGAAAGAAAGTGCCCAAAATTGCGAGCTTTCCATAAATAGAAAGTTTCCAAAAAGAAAAGGTTTTTAGAATAATTGTAAGTTTCTGGTACAAAGAAAACTTACGTTTTTCCAAAATTGAAAATTTTCTAAAATAGGAAACTTCCAAAATTGGAAAGTTTCCAAAAATGAAAAGTTTTCACAATTATCATAAAATTTCAGAAACAGAGATATTTCAAAAGTTTACGAAATTTCATGAGGATTTCCAACCTTTGAAATTCCTAAATCGAAAATTTACCATAATTGGAAAGTTTCCATAAATGAAAATTTTCCAAAATTGAGATCATAATAAAGCTTTCCGCAAAACAATTATATGATTATGTCGAACACAAACCTCGGCTCTGATACCACTGTTGGGACCGGGTGCATGTTGACATGAATGCAGGTTCGTAATTTCAAAATTAATTACGTGCAGCGGAAGGTTTAGAATAAATAATTTCTCTAAATCATTTAACCACACATCTAAGCATGCAAGTTTATCTTGTGTAGACATGATCATATATTTGAAATTTTGCAGAAACATAAACTAATTTACGTATTACCTCACGTAACTCGAAGGAAGGGACGAGATCCAACCGTAAGCGTCCCTTGGAAGCTCCGCCTCTATTCGCGTCCACGCCGAGTATCTTCGGGATGACTTCGCAAAGCCACGAGTTTCGTCTTCTTGAGAACTACTAGATTCTCCGAGAACGCGACAAGAAAAACCAAGAGAGAAGTCAGAAGACTAACCACAAAAGGATGGCGTGAATCAAAATTCCGGCGAAGCAAAAGAAGAGGCTTGCGGCAAAAAGATTGCGGCAAACTCTAATTCCGGCAACACCTTCTTCCGGCCAAGAGATGGCCGGAGCTTCCTTCTCCGGCAGCAGGTGGTGGTCGGCAGGGAATGGGCAGGGGCGGCCAGCTGGTGCTCCTTCTTGGGGCTGGTTGGCGCACGGCAAGAAGGGGAGAAGAGAAGGAGAGAAAGAGAGGGAGAGAGCCTATGCCTTCATCTCTATGATTCACACCCAAGCCTTGCCTTGGGTCCTTTATATAGTGGTCTCTCAACCATCAAGCCTCTCAAATATGGAATAACTTATTCCATCATGCCAAGTTTGATTTTATATCATGGTTAAAATCATATTTTAATTCATGATAAAAAATCAATCAAGTCTCTTCTCTCCTATGGAATAAATTTCCTTATCATGGTAAATCAATCCATGATTGATTTTATAAAATAAACCAATCCATGGTTCATTTTAATTTCCATGAAAAATAAACCAAACCTTGGTTTATTATATAAAAATTTATATCATCTATAATTTTATAAAATAAACCACACTTGGTTTATTTTGTAAATTAAACCAAAAACTTGGTTCTCTCCCTTTGTTGTGGCCGGCCAAGCAAAGAGGATGGAGGCCCTCTTTGGCCAGCCCATCCAAGCCAAGCCCTAATGAATTAAACTTATTTAATTCATCTATTAAGTCTTCAAAAGACTTAGCCATTTTACGCTTCCGATGCGTCTTTGAAAAATTCAGATTCGACTTATCGTTTGGCTCACCCAAACTTAATTTCTCTTGATTGAAAAATCCAATTTTCAACTCGTTTTAAATCCCTCGGATTACTCGTAGTGCGTGTGACTAAATAGGGTTTCGATTTATGTTGGCCATCTATAATTAATGAATTATAGAACGATCATGAGTGGCACCTAGTAGTATATCATGATCCCTAATTAATCGAAAGATCAACGGTTGACCTCGGAAACAATTCTGAAACCCTTCAGCAGCTATAATGAATCGTGCCCCATTCCCTTCACCATCTTATACCCACTTGGTTCAGGACATGGTCTATGTGTGTCAGTCCCCACTAGGCTGACTACGTCACACCTAGCCCAAGTAACGTTTTCTCGTCCTACGAATTCTAATTACTCTTATGTATTTAAGAGATTCATACTCTGAACATGTCATGCTCTGGCCAGAGGCTTCGAGTAACAATCCGACGATAGACCTCGGGTATACATCTCCTCGCAAGGAGTGGTGAATCCTTTGTAGGTTGTTCAAATATCTTCGGGCACTTCGGCTTATACCCAATCATCCTGGGTCCACACCTCCTTGGAGATGCTTGCTTAAGATGTCAAAGTATAAGTCTCCATGACCAAGATGACTTGAACACCGTAAGTCAAAGGAACATCGCACTTAAGCTGCAGTAAGAACTTCACTGACATATCTATATGTAGACTACCATATGAAGTTTTACAGCCAGTCACTCCAATGAACTAGTTCCCTTAACTAGCATTCATGTTTATCTCCGGACATCTCAATGTCACCAGCCAGTGAGAATCAGCTGATTAGATAATAACCCATGCTAGTCTCAACAGAATTGATAGTGTCCGTATTTATCAATTCATCGACTAGGGACAATTTCAATACTTCACAATTGCACATGTAGAGATAATCACTAGTTGTAAATTCATCACAAATTCTCTCATGCTGTGAATTGTATTGCGGACATTCAGTAAATGAGTTTAAGATCTCAATCAAATACACAAACATGTATACTCAAATAGTGAATATTCATTTATTAGAATAAATGATTATAATCATAAGGCAATTGCCTTAAGACACTTCTCTCATATCACTAACACTTTACATCAAAGGTACGCTCAGATTCATGCCTATGTCTTCTAAAATAGTGTAGATAAATCTGATCGATGGTGACGTCTAGAAACTCAAGCGGCTCAATAACGTTGGGAAAATAGGTATTAACATTGTTTGAAGCCCGACACTCTAAGAAACTGGCCAAAATCGGGGCTGTGAAGGGGATGGTAACATCGGCCACTCTAGACTCATAAATATTATTTTCTGAATCAATACAAGTCAGATTGGCATATAACTCCTTGCATAAATCAATATTGACATTATGTTGACAGTATACTAGTTGTTCCATGCCAAAGTGAGTGACCATCTCTATAATCTGAGGTGCTTTTTCTTGAAAATAGGCTTTGTTTAAGTACCGACAATGCATTGGGACAAACTCATTCTCTTCAAACCTCTTTTTACACTCTAAGCTCCTAAATCTTGCCTCTTCTGGAGCTTGTGGACCTGGACGGGATGAACCTTCACCCCTAGATCTCTTAGACACAACCCTAAGATACCAAACACATGCATGCATACCAAAATACCTCCCAAAAAGAGAAAATACCAAAGAAAACATAAACAAAACATCATTTTAGTATCAAAAGAAAGTTTAAATGGAGAAGTAAGCCTTAAATCATGATACCTCTTTGCTAATCTTTTCATGGTGTTGATCTTGAGAGAATGGCTTGAGAAGAGAGGTTTTTAATCAACCCTAGAGGTAGATCGAGGTTAGAGGAGGACTTAGAGAGGGATTTTAGGGCTTAGTAGGGCTTGAGGACGAAGAAGGAGCTTGGGAGAAGAGAAGATCACCGGGGAAATTGCCAAAACCCTAGAGTTTAGCTTCCCTGGCGCGCCCATTTCTTTTTATAAAACCCGCGTCCCAGTCGACTGGTAGGAGGCCAGTCGACTGGGAAACCTCACAGAATGTAATTACAGTTGGAACCTGTTGACTGCCCTATGGCCAGTCGACTGGTAAAACTTACAGTAGGTTCCTCGTTCTGAACCAGTCAATTGCCCTACTGGCAGTCGACTGATACTGAATTTTTCAATTTTCCAGTCTGAAATTCAGAAAGTCCTAACTAATTCCACAAATCTCCAAAAAATCTGAAATTTCAAGGAGAGATTTGTGGATCCTATATCTGCTTGGGAAAAATATAATCTTAATCAAAATCACCCTGAATCCCAAGATTGGTACAAACTTCAAGTTTCTCTAAATTGTATCATGAAACCTTTCCCAAAAGTTCTAATTTTGACCTCACCTTGATGCTTCTCCCCATACTCATTCATAATTCATTCATAGCATCAAGTTATATGGTATTTAGGCATTAAAACCAATTTCTCTCAATTAAAATCCCAATTTCTTCCTTTTACTCTATAATTCTCCCTTTAGTGTGCCAATTCTCTAGGATTAAGACTAGTCTTAGCCTTTTAAACTCTTGACACACCCTATAGTCCATCTAGTTTCCTAGAAGTAAACCACCTAAGATCCATTGAACATGGATCCCATTTTGGCTCTTAGAGCTCTCCCTTGAGCTCCTAGCCCTAGTTACCTCCCTAGGTAACTCTTCTACAAAGGCAATACCACACCGGTGCTCCTCCGGTGCTTCTTGGCCTTCTACTCTCACTCTCTTAACCCTATAGACCTTATGCTTGGTCAATTCCTTTCCTTTTTCCTTAGATGACTTTTCTTTGCCATTTCTGACCTTGTCTCTACCATAGTTATAGGGCACCCTTGAATATGATATTTTATCAATATTTACCCTCCTAGGGTGGTATCCTAAATCCAGTCTACCATTCCTAAGAGATTTTTCTTTTTACATCATGCTTGCCCCCTTTGACCCTCTAATGATTCTATCTAGGTTTTTCTCTAACTTATCAAGTTTTGCTCTCAAAACTTGATTTTCCTTTTCTAACTTCCTAACCTTAGAGTCATTAGGTCTAATTTGATCATTTCTAGGTTTACTCACTTTTCTAGGCATATTTCTCCCTTCCTTAGGGTTTATGCATTGGTCCTTAGTCCTAAAATTCCTAGGTTTATCATGAAACATAGAATTTTGAATATTTTGGCACGCAAAAGTGATTTTGGTTCTATCATGATATTTGAAACCAAAATTACATTTAGGCAAGCAATTGTTTACATTTCTAGTATTCATGTAAGAATTTTGAGCATAAATAGAGTTAGGGATTACCTCCCTTACTTTTGTAGCTCCCCCTTGATGTGAGCTCCTTCTCTTTTCCTCTTTCTCCCATCTTCTAAGGTGCTCCATCTTTTTCAACTCTCCTTTTCTTGGGCATTTTGTATGGTAATGCCCTAGCTTCCCACATGTAAAGCATCGAATATTCCTTCTTTTCTCCTTTTTAGCCTTCTCATTCCTACACCTCATGTTAGAATTTAAATCAATTGAGATAGGTTTAGCATGTACCTCTCTTTTACCTTTCGAGCACTTGTCCTTGTAGTGCCCCTTTCTGTTGCAACCAAAGCATATAATATGCTCTTTTGATTTGACTTTGGCAGAGATGGGAGCTTTCTCTTGCTCTTGTATGGTTGAGGGTCTCTCACCCCCCCCCCCCCCCCCCCCCATCAACTCTTGATGCTGATACTTCCTCTTCCTTTCTTGATGAGGTGAATGACTCCTCACTCGAGTTTTCAATTTCACTTGATGAACTTGACATTTTTCCTTCATTTTGGTCTTCTTGGACCCTTGAGCTTAGTCCTTAAGATTCTTCCACTAGTTGAGCTTGTGCAGGGTTCTTGTGAAGTTCTTCTAGTTTGCTCCATAACTCATAAGCATTTTCATATTCTCCTATACAACTCAACACATTTTAGGCAAAATATCGATTAAAATATTGATTACCTTTTCGTTTGCCCTAGATTGCTCTCGTTGTTCATCTGTCCAATATCTAGGCCGAAGCCTCTTGCTGTGCTTGTCTCTCGGAATTCCAAAAGGGTCTTCAATGGCCATCCTACAGTCCCAATCCATCCCTAGCCAATTTTCCATCCTTGCCTTCCAATGGCCGAATTCTTCATGATTGTAGGATGGTGGTGTGTTGATGTCTTTCCCCAACTTATCTTCCATGTTCTTTTTCCTCTAGCGTGTGCTCCCTCGGCAGTCAGTCTGATCAAGAGCGGTCCTTTGCTCTGATACCAACTGATGGATCGACTTGGCGTGCTAGAGGGGGGGTGAATAGCACTTTTTCGGTTGAATCTCTACAAGGTTGTTAGCGCAGCGGAAACAATAATATGCAAAAGACAATAAACAATGCTAACAACAGAAATTTACTTGGTATCCACTCCAGACGGGTGACTAATCCTAGAATCCGTCGGTGGATCAACCCCCGGATAACCTTCGGCTAAATCTATCACTCCTTGTGGATGGAGAAACCTCGCCACAACACTTCGGACGCTATCTGATCACAAAAGACTACTAACTCACTTTACCCAAGTGAGTTTCGTCAAGGGATAGTAGTCTGAAATGAGCCCCTTTAAATAGGGATCGAATCTGAAACAGCCGCTACCAGTCGACTGGTCCCACTTAGATTCGATTGTTACAGTACAACGTTTGAATCTGCTAGCATGTTCTAGCCTATACCAATCGACTGCCAGTGGGCCAGTCGACTGGACACACCTAAGCCTAAGTTTTCACTCCCGAGTACAAGTCTCTCCGTACTCAAACCCTATCGGCTTAGCCCCTGAGTACAAACACTCATACTCAGACCCTTACAACCCAATTGACTCTTCTCCAGCAGCCTCGACTATCGCCTTCACGCCCTCTTCATCTTCGGCCCTCGTCCCTCAGATGCGCACGCAAACCTCCAGTTTGCCTCTATACCACCCTTCACGTACTCTCGAAGTCCGTGTCCCTCGGCTCATCGTCCTTGCTATCCAACGGTCCCTCAGATGCGCACGTAAGCCTCCAGCTTGCCTCCATGTCATCCTTCACCCGAAGACATCAACCAAGTCCATGTGTACCTGTACACCTGCACACTCATGTACACATATGAGAACACAATAAACTCTAACTTAATCATATTGCCCACACATCAAAACCCTATGATCCTTCAGATCATCTCAGGGTCGATTACCTCAACAATGTCATACATGAATCATCTAGTTATAATATTATTTAAATTCTCATATGATGCATGTCATAGTCATTATCATGCATTAATTTTAATTTTTATTAAAACTAAGGACATTGGCATTAATTGACATCCTAGGTGGATGATCAAAGTTTATAATGCTTAGGTAGAAATGCATGAACCCTTAGTTTAGGGAGAACATGACTTTCACATCTCACTAAAACCATAAGTTGACTTGTATGTGTTTGGAGACACACTAGATACAAGTGAGGTGTTAGGAAGATGACCAAAACTCAAGGTGTTGATAAAGTGAATTTATTTGAGTTTTAGGTTCATCAAAACATAAATATAAATGAACTCCAATCATTGGGAAAGCTAATGTACAAGTCATGTGCATTTAGCCCAAGGAATATGATTGGAAATTGTTTTTGAAAATTATTTCAAAACTATCTTGGAAAACCTTGGTGAAGACTATCTTTTGATAGAACTCATCATTGATGAATTGGATACAAAATAAAGTGAAACATTGAAATATCTCAATGGTTTCAAATGTTGTATCAATCTTTGAAAAAAGGGAGTTATTTTCATATAAAACTATTTTTCCTTGATAGTATATGTCATAAATAATGTCTACACAAAATTTTAGGATTTTTTGAATTTTGTAGAATTATTTAGGGGTTTCTGAAATTCGGACTGAAATTGTTTTCAGAAATCAGAAACCTCAATTGATCCGTTGATCGATTAAAGGCAGCTGTAATCGATCGGTTGATCGATTAAGGCATGTCTTAATCGATTGGTTCCCAACACCAATCGATTGGTAAGACTGAAACTGTCTGTTTTCAGTCTAATACCCAATTTTGAGTAACTTACCGATCCCTAGCCCCTTGGAATACTTTTATAAGTACTTTTGGGTAAATTTCAGTATGAAATTACAAAGGGAGATGGTTCGGTGAAAACTATAGGGTTAAGGAGAGGCTTTGATTCAATTTTTGAATCCAAATACCTCATAACCTCAAGTTGAAACTTCCTAAAGTTTTAGGAACTCAAAAATCATTGTTGGTGCAATGATAGAGGTTTAGATCATGTTTTGAGGGGGGGAGGTCTTCCTTAAAAGCATGTGTTTATTAATTTTTGTTAAGAGAAAGGATGAAGATTGGAAATCTTCATCAAAAATGAGTGTGTGTTCAAATGGAAGGTATGAGACTTTCATTGGGCATGCCTTTGACCATATAGACTCTTGGGGAGAGTTTTTGATGTGTGTCAAAGGGGAGAAGATTGAAAGGCTAATAGGATTAGTCTTTCTCAAACATATTGTCAAACATCAAAAAGGGGGAGATTGTTGGTGCAATCTTTGTTAGGTCAGGGTTGACCTAGTTTGACTAGGCTCGGGTGAGCTTATGTCTGATAAGCTTGGTAAACTTAAGGTTGGATGTTTCGATATTTGATAATGATGTTTGAATATCGTATGATGTCAAGTGGATCAGGGTTGACTGGAGACTTGATGGGAAAAGTCCTAGTGGGACTAGGCACACCTAGTGGGACTAGGTAAAGTCAAGGTGGATAGGGGAGATCGCACGCTGGCAAGGGAAAAGACCTAGTGGGACTAGGCACACCTAGTGGGACTAGGTGAAGTCCCGGTGAGTGAAGCTGGGCACGGAGTCTTGGTCCGGGGGACTGAGTACGAGTCAAAGAAGGCTAGGGAGCATGTTCGCTGGACTTAGGGTTGGATTGGGAGTCGCTGGATCGGTCTGGTGACCGATCAGGGAGTTGGCACAAACTCCCTGTTGTGGATCGGTCTAGTGACTGATCCAATGAAGTCTGATCGTTCTGGTGAACGATCAAAGAAAGGTCAGTAGCCTTGGGAGGAGAACTTGATCGATCCGTGTGACCGATCAAAATGTCGGAGTTTTCCTCACCCCGACCGATCAGGATGGCTCCTGATCGGTCAGGGAGTGATCTGATCGATCACCAGACCGATCAGGGAACAGCCTGATTGGTCAGGTGACCGATCAGGTTACAGGTAGACCGATCGGGTGAACGGTCTAGTAAGTTGCAGTGAGTTGGCTTCTCGCGATCAGAAGCTTCCTTGATCGATTCGGTGATCGATCAAGGAAGGCTTTGATCGATCAGAGTGATCGATCACTGAGGTTTGCACGAGAGAATAGAGAGGCTCTGAATCGATTGTTGAATCGATTCAGGACACTCGTAATCGATTGGCTAATCGATTACGGTTCGAAAACTAGCCGTTGAACGACTATATTTGACGTGGTAATCGATTGGGTAATCGATTAGGAAACCCTAGGCGTCGGGTATAAAGAGTTTTCACGCAGATTCTCTCGGCAGCTCTTGACGGCTTCTTCGACAACTCTCCTCCTTCTTCCACGCCATTTCAAGAGAGGCTTTGGGGCTGAGTGTTGCTGCACTTCCAAAGCTCTAGAGGCGATTGCAAGCTTGAAGATAGTAAGGAAAGCAAAGCTTGAGCTTATCACTGTAAATCTTGTAAGATTTCATTTTGTATTTGCTTAAATTCTTGTTGTATCTTCTTGTAAGCTTGTAAGAGGTTTCTCCACCTCAAGAAGGAGATCTTTCATAGTGTATGAGAAAGTGAGGAGAGTGGACCCTTGGATTAGTCACCTCAAGGAGGTGGATACCAAGTAAAATAGAAGTGTTAGCATTGCTTGAAGTCTTCCACGGCAACAAATCATCTACAAGCAAATCGGAGCTAATTACCCCCCCCCTCTAGCTCTCCTACCGATCCCAACACTTGCTTTTGAGGAGAACATGGACACCCGTCTTGAGGAGATGCGGTTGGAGGGTGACCTTCGTCACTTAGAGGTGCAATCCCGCCTCACAGCCTCCTCCTCCGCAGTCTTCTGATGCTCCACCTTCGGCGGTTGGCACCACTTCGGGGGGTTCTGGTCTTCCCGATGTTGCGGAGACCCCGGCTGCGGATCCTGGTTCTGACCTCGTAGAGTTCTTCTTTCAGCCATGACATATGTATTCCTTTCTTAGTTGAGTTGTTTTTGTTGGCAGTTTCCTGTCATGTACTTTGTCTATGGATAATATAAACATTTGATGGTTGTATGCTATGTTCACATCTTATGCTTTATTTGCGTGTGCTTAAGTTTTGCGTCAAAATTACTTGCTTGTGCGATTTTTATCTTGTATGTTGCTTCCATTGAGGGGGAGCTCTTTTATGTTTCTTTATCATTTTTGATATTAGGCAAAGGGGGAGACTTGCAGATATTTAAGTTTATATTCAAGATTATGCTTGAAATGACTTTATTATATGCTTATTGAATTAATATTGTTGATATTATGTTGAAAGTTAACTTAAACTTAAATAGATTGTCAAACATCAAAAAGGGAGAGATTGTAGATACAATCATGCCCTAAATGAGAAGTTTTGATGATTGACAGTTATTTAAGTTTAAGCTAATACATTGGATCTAACATTGAGGTTTAGTGTGCAGTAATGCAAGAAGTCCAAGGAATGGTCGGGGACCGAATTCTTGACATAAAGACCCGGAGTTGAGGAAGCTCCAGGCAAGAAGTCCAAGGGATGGTCGGGGACGGAACTCTTGGCATGAAGACCCGGAGTTGAGGAGGCTCCAGGTGTGAAGTCTAAGAAACGAGAGGTTTCGCTGGCACAAGGTAATCGGATCGATTGAGCGTATCAATCGATCAGACAATCGATTGGAAGATGACTAATCGATTGGTGAATCGATTCAGGGCAATTCTGTGCGAAAACAGAATACTCCCTAATCGATCAGTCAATCGATTGAGAGGTCTTTAATCGATTGATGAATCGATTCAGGGTGTTTCTGTGCGAAAACAGAAGGCTCTGTAATCGATTGGTGAATCGATTACGAGTGATTCTGTGCGCAAACAGAATGTTTCGCAATCGATCATTCAATCGATTCAGAAACCCTAT
The DNA here is from genome assembly GCA_024364735.1 of Boesenbergia rotunda. Taxonomy (NCBI): domain Eukaryota; kingdom Viridiplantae; phylum Streptophyta; class Magnoliopsida; order Zingiberales; family Zingiberaceae; genus Boesenbergia; species Boesenbergia rotunda. The sequence continues at coordinate 320,660 of JAGFNQ010003737.1, read as the reverse complement.
AATCGATTGGTGAATTGATTACAAGCTATTCTGTGTGCAGACTAAATGCTCCGTAATCGATCATTCAATCGATTCAAGATACTAATTGATCAACCAATCGATTCAAGTTCAAAATGACGTAATCCCAGCCATTCATCCAACATCCGTACTGTTCAACGGCTACTTGGTAATCGATTGGGGCTTTTCACCAATCGATTCATGAAGCAGAGAAGACTGTTATAAGCGGGCGACCAAGCACAAACAACGTCACTGCTCCATTGCAATCTCAGCTAGGGTTTTGGTGCTCCAAGTTCTCTGCTCAAGCTCAAGTTTCCAACACCTTCTTCAAGCAACCAAAGGAAGGAGAAGCAAGCCTATTGTGTAATACTTCTTTCTCTTCTTTTTCTTTGTGTTGTTCTTTGTGAAAGCTTTCAAGGGTGTTGTAAAAGGGTTTCTCCACCCTCGGTGTTGTTTCGAGAAGGAGGTTTCATAGTGAAATCTGTGATCGCTGGTGTGGACCCTTGGATTAGTCACCTTAAGGAGGTGGAGACCAAGTAAACCAAAGTGTTAGCATTGGATTTGGTGGTGTGTGACTTTTGATCTCTGCTTGGAAGAAGAAGAATTAACTGAAGCGAGCTATTCACCCCCCCCCCCTCTAGCTCTACCGATCCTCAACAATATTTTCAAGTTTCAATGCTTTTAAACTTGTGACGATATTAAACAGTTACATAATATACTCTCTGATGTTTCATTTACCACTATACTGTATAGACACCAACTTGGAAAGAAGTGTGGTAGTCTCGACCTTTTCGTTTGACACAAATTGATCTACTAGTTGGTTTAAAAAACTCCTAACATCTTTCCTTCATTTATGGAGCCCTTTTGTGGTGCCGAAATTGAAAGTCTCATAATACTTAGACTCATGCAGTTTGATCACTCTCACTTTTCAAATTTTGCCCTTTACTCTACAGTGCTAGCACTGGTCAAGGATATGGGGTGATCGTATCTCAATGCATAATCTAAGTCGATTTAGCCCATTACATACTCTTTCCATTCTATAAAATTTGATCTAGTTAATGTGGTGATGTTATTAATGTTAGTAGTTACTAATTGCACTGAATTAGAATAGAGAAAAATACTATTAACTTACGATTTAATTAAGGCCAAGAACAAAGATAATTATGATAATAAATATCATATAATGGTTCAATAAATAATAAAATATGTATATTAATGAGCTCCTTATGAGATACCAAATATAACCTTACATTAATAATCTTTGAATTAAAACATGCAATTCGTTAATGGTATTCTCAAATATAATTTAAACCTTAGTTGGCCACATAATATATCTTTCTTTGAGCCGACACATTAGACAAATACTTAACACTTTATATGAGATATATAACGGTACTTAGCTCACAACAACCTTAAATCAACTACACAATATGTCTTTCTTTGGTTTGGACATATTGTGGATGATCTGAACAAAAAATAAAATTTTGTTCCTTAGTTGTAAGTTACCTTTAAATATATATCTAGACTAAAAATAATTTTCTTTTAGGCCAATTATTTTTAGCATACATATAGTTCTATTTACACAAAATGAACTAAACCTATCTATGGTGCTTTTTTTTACCGACACAATAGTTCAATTTAGTAGTACATGTGTAAATAGACTCAATAGAAATTCCTATGAACATTAATCGAACAAACAATTACTTGATCAACCTTAATTGCTCAATTTTAGCTAAGCTTATCAATTGATTGATACTATATGACAATCGATTGGCAATAACCAATCGACTATCCCAATCGACTTGAAAGTATACTGCATTCGACTTTAGGACCATCAATTGATTGGTATCACTCAATCGATCCCGCTAGTCAATCACAAAACCTTCCGTATCTAACATCACAACTATCAATCAATTGGTGATCGCTAGTTGATTTGCCAGTCGATCCTAGAACCTTCTGTGCTCGACTTTAGACTTGGCAATTGATTGTTGAAAACTAGCTTTCAATTGCCTCAAGCAATCGATCAGGCTAATTAATTTAAATTCATTTTTGTCTCTAACCCTTTAATTAGCAATCAAACTAGTTAGGCGATTAAAATCGATCATGTTTTCAATCTAGTTGTGCCAATCGATTGCCTAGTTGCAGTAATTGATTGGTGTTAACTCGTCAAATTGGCCAATCAATTCCCATCGATTCAATTCACAAATATTGGCTTTACAATTGATTGCCAGACTATGATAGTCGATTGTACCATTGTTATTGACCTAAAATGGATCAAAAGTGATGATTTTCCACCAAAAAAAAAAAAGTAGCGGTTGTCACTATTCTTTGTGTTCTTCACTAAACATGCGAAGAACAAGGAAAACAAGTCTATCCTGGTTTTCCTTTTCAAGTGTTTTTCTACGATCAAATATTGGTTTATACTAGTAAAACATAATCTAGCATAAAAACAACACATTGATGGAAAAACCCTAATTTTATTGCCATTGAAAATGATGAAACAAATTTAGCTTTGATACCAATTGATAGAATTAGAATTTTCTTCTAGCCATATGAATTCTACAAACCAAAAGAAATCGAATAGAGAAAAACCACCCTAATCACACAAATCTAGTTTCATTATAAACATGACATAACAATTAAAGGAGCTAAAAGATAACGACATAACCTAAATGTAGTAGAATATCCATCATTGTAGAGCGTCATCCTCGAGATCTCGAAATCCTATGGAAGAAGAAGAGGTAGGAAAGGTCTTCTAGAAGAGGTAGGGTGATGACGTCGAAAACTATCATCAATGGGAAACGAGGAGTCCTGTTAGAATCTCTAATCCAATGGGGACCAAACCCTTATATAAAGTATTCACATCTATTATCAATCCATTATTATTAATGGATGTGGATAATGAGTTCTATACGTACAAGTCCACATTCAATAATCAAAACTCAAATTAATTTTAGTTAAATCACTTGATAGGTTTGGATTCTTAACAATATAAATTCGTAGGTCTTAAATCACATGTGAGTCTATTAAATAAGATTAAATATTCCTACCACAACACAATATGTAAGTACCTACTAACTGTGTCAACCATAGAGGTAAAGATCTACCAAACATGCTGACATAAGAATGATCACTCGATTGAAGGAAGAACACTTAGGATAACTTTGATATTATGTTATTTATAAAATCAAATAATTTTTAGTAGACATATAAATATATATATGCAAGTATTATTATTAATTAACTATATAAATTACGAGTAATGAATCATTGAGAAAATAGTAGTACCAAACAAATTAATTCTCCAAGCCTTGGTCCATCGTATTCTCTACTTATAGATGTGTCGATTTGATGGTATTCAGATCACATTGCATCGTTATCTTTGAATCATATCATGTCGGCTAGTGTTCTTGGGGTTATAATACAGACCCTCCAAAATGATTAATCAAGTATCTCAACTGAAGTGTACTATATGAATTTCCTCCGGTGAGATAATAAATTTAAGAACATTGCCATTTAGATGACCCTCTGTGTGCTTCCCATCTATAACCTTCAGACTTGTCGATTTGAAAAAGTTACTGGATTAAAAAATATATATCTCATTTTGGCTAGTGACAAAACTTTTACTCTTTATTTTGTCAATTTGGGCCAACCAAAACTGGGCCCAATTAGATGGTCACCTGGCAAGGTACAATGGGCCGTTAAAGTATGGGTTTAGGTTTCAATTGGGCCATTAGGCGGCATTATAATGCTGTTGTGTTGTTTTTCCGACGCGTATTAATTATTATCCAAACGAGGAAAGTCCCCGCTATTGGTGTTGTATCTCTGTACACCTCGCACCAGAATCGACACCTGCTTCTGTGTAATGACCACTTTCCTGCTCTTCCTTTCCCTTTCTTTTGACCTAGAAATTCGGTATGATTCCTTAAAATTTCATCCAGAAGGCTTCTGGAGATCCTCATGGCATCCTCCCACTCGAACAACGACGGCACCGATCAGGTATTTCTCCATAAAGTCAGTTGCGAATGATGAGTTGGAATACTCTCGTTCTTGCTATTTCCTTTACAAATCCCAAGAATTAGGGGCGATAAAGATGTGTTCTTTTTGAAGACTAAATAGAAAAAAAAGAAACAGGACCAAAAAAGGGTTTCCTTTTTTTTTCCCATTCATTTCTTTTGTTTGTTCGCAATAAGTGTGCCACATAATTGTTGCAAATTGATTTTTGGTAACCAATTCATGGAAGGGGGATATGGACAGCTATTCATTATCTTTTAAGTTATGAAAGATTGGTCCAATTAAAGCGGTAACTCGAGTATTCATAAATATTGATTTTTGTGGGATCACTAAGGGCATAAATTCCCGAGATTGAGTTGTGATAGGAAGAATAACATTATTTTATTAATTAAAACTAACCATCCATTGCACGAGAACCAAGGCAACAAATGCAACTTTTTTCTTGTCTCCATCATCAAATTCCATTTTTATATACACTGCATCTCATAAAATTCCATGCACATGCAAGACACAATAAAAAAAATGCCGGCTTTCTATGCATTTCTCGTATGCTGAGACACATATTATGTTCTAAAGCGATACATTGGTACATTAGCACAAATCATATGAACGCAATTTCTTGTGTGCCTTGGATATCGTGAACTATATCTCGGAAAGATGCAACTACAATAGTCTGAACATGGCATCTTGGCTCTTGCATCTGTTTGTTTACCGAATAGGCTGTCATAAAATCAACAAATCCAAGATGGTCATGCATTGGGCGGTCAATCCAAAGATGTAAAAATCAATTGATTTTTTTTTTTTTCAAAACGCAACACATCCTTTAATTTTTGTATATTTTTACCCTTAGAAGTAGTAATCCTGTAAATTAATCTCCACTCCCCTTGCTCAAATCACTCAATTCTCAAGTTGCAACTTCTCCTCTTGAGTTCTTTCCCTCTCTTCTCTAAAGAGTTCCAAGGTTTTAAAAGTTTGTCAAAACTTGAAATTTAGAGTGTTCCTATTTTGAGTCAAAGGTGATTGTATATTGAGAGATGATTGTCAATCAACCGCAAATATCTAGTGGAATAATATTGTGTTAAGATATAAAACTACCAGAAGCGGCGAAGGGGTGTGTAGACATTTGAAGATGTGATTTGACAACTAATAATGTTAAGTCAGTGATCAAACAAACTAATTAGTAGGTGACAACAATACTAAGAAGGGTACCTCTTTACCTAAAGATGTGCCTCGATAATCGAAAGAATGTGCCGAGAATTTTAAAGGGGTCTTGATCCATGTCACCATATTGACATTCCACTGGTTCTAACCGTCGACTTATCTATATACTCACTAACAAAGTTGTTGAAACCAAGGTTCAAAATCTCAAATCGTGCCGAAGTTTTAGTCTTTGATCAGAACAATATTGTTTCAATATCGTGTTGATGTTTAAATGTATGGTGTCGATAATGGATTGAAGTTGAACAAGAAAGGAGATGAAGTTTAGGAAGGAGTATGTGCTGAGAAAGTTTTAAATCTTATACCATGTTAGGAGAAACGGTTGAAACATATCATTCTGGTAAATTACTAAAACTCGATACCATTGAGTACAGATAATGTCTCATTCCTTTGCTTCATCTCCTTCCTCCTTCAATATCTAATTTGTCATCGACACTATGCATTGAAGCACCGACATGATACTAGAATAGTATCTTTTGGTTAAAGACCCAAACTACGACACAACTCGAGATTTTGAATCTTGGTGTCGAGTGCTATCCAGTTTTAGTGATTTATAAGAATGATATGCCTCAATTGATGTGGTATGAGAGTTCAAACCATGGTTGGAACAACATCGATAATGAACAACAATGAGATTTTTTCCGTTAAGGATATGTTCATACTATTTCTCGACTGTCCATTCATGTTTCTTTATTTGCTTACTGAAGTAATAAAGATTATCATCATCATCATCAACAAGACATGCTTTTCTCAAATTCTTGGAGTCGTTGACTTGGTTCTTATCCTTTCATTGTTCTGCTGTATGCGAGACTTATCACTACAATTGTCAATTGATTACTAGTGTTATGGTTAGATTTAAAGTAAGAGTCTAGCTTGGCCATCCGTTGACCATATAATAAATTGTTTGTGTTTGAGTGAGTATTAGTTAGACAGGTCACTGGATGAATGGGACATGACCATTAATGAATCATTAACCTAGATGATCTTCTGGTTGTCTACTTGCAATGTATCACTTCGTGAGTAAATTAGGCCATCATCCAAATTCAAACTTTTGGTATTACTGCGTTGGCTTAATTTCATCATTTTTATGGTGGGAAAATGTACAATGAGCCAGTTTGTTAATTGTTTGCATTTGTCTACCTAATGCATCCATATTAGGATGGCAGATAGTGAAAATTATGAAGCTTGATCTTTTAGTTACTTTTAAGTTCTCCATAAATTTAACAAGGCTGGCATTTGATGTTTGTAACCCATTTTGGATTTCTTTTTTTTCTCTGTTTGTAATAATCAGTTAGCAAATGTTTGTTTTTAAGAATTATGACACTAAACTTGCAATCCCTACTATTTCTATTTGTTTGTCAGATGTTCTATGAATTAGTTTCCATCATGTTTGCTATATGTTGTTGCAATTGCTGTTTACTCTGTAATAATTAAACTTTTGTTTTGCTAGGTCCTGACTCAAGAATATGGGTCTACAAGAGTTTTAACTTTGAACAGACCTCGGCAGTTAAATGCTCTCTCTTTTCCAATGGTGTGTTAGTACGTCATAGGTCATTTATGTAATACCCATATCAGTGAATAACTGTTATTATGAGTCGGTACCAAGGATTTCATAAGCTCATAATGTTCATAACTGCAAATGGAAAACTAGTTTACAACCTTTTTCTGTTCAAACATTTTCTTTTTGCCTTTTTTTGGTTACATTCCTTTTCAAAGTCTAAATACATTTGGTTTCTTAATGCCATATAATTATGTTTTAATATCATTTTCCTGATTCTGCACTAGGCATATGTCATCCAGTATGCTGAGTTGGTAACACGTGCTACAGGAAGAGAAATTAATACCAGTGTTCTATTTCTCTAATGCCACCTTTTCTGGGATGAAGTTTGTAATGATTTTTTTAGATAAAAGGTTGTTTTTTTTGTTTCAAGAATTAATTGAAAAGAAAATCAACAGTTGTAAAGGTTCACAGAGATAATTTTTATGGATGTATTACCTTTGATTGTTATGCATAGTTCTGCCCATCTTGAGGAGGTTGATTACTCTGGTTAGGGTGGATGATAGAATACAAAAAGTTTAAGATTATTTTTAAATTCAAAAGAGGTTTTATTGTGCTTTAAGACTTGCATGATATTTCCCTCATCACATATGATGCAACTATTGATTATCTGATGGTCAGATTATGGAACTTCTGAAGAAATTTGTTGCTTATGAGAAGGATCCTAACGTCAAATTATTAATACTTAAGGTACCTATTTAATCATGAAATTCTATAAATTTAATTGAATTCACTATCATTGGTTTCATCGCATTTATATTTCTCTAGTTTCTTTTGTTCTTATATGAATATAGCATTTTTCAGTTGCTTTTATACGGTGGAACTTGTTAACATCCATTTGATGTCAATTACTGATATCAATATATTGTGAACATCAAATGCAAATAATATTGAAACATGACTCATTAATTTTTTTTTTCACTAAAAGAAAGTTTTGATTAAGGATTCATATAATTTTATGTTTTTTCATATTGAATGATTCTAGAGGTGCACTAAATGATTCAAGGGCTCACGAGGCCAAATCTCCCTTTGGACTTTTGATCCCTAAGAAGTAGGTAGTTTATTGGACTCTTAAATCTCATTATCGCCATAGTTTGAAATTTTGAACCATATTGAAATTTTGGTTTATGACCGGAATGATATAATTTTGATACTTTTTTAAATATAAAATATATTAGTTAAAATTTTTTATTATAATATTTTATTATTATAAATACTTATTATTAGGTTAAACTAATATTTTAAATTAGAATTGAGTAAAAATTAAGTTAGAATTAATTAAAGGCTCAACCTAATAATTTGGATCAAGGTGTAAATTAAATTCATAGTTAATTTATTTTAATCATTTTGAGAAAATTTTTTCCAATGTATTTAAGAAGAAAATGAATAAGAAAAAAAATTAAAAAAAAAATTTATATAAATAAAAAGTAAAATAGGAGAAAGAAATTAATCATTTAAAAAATAAAAAGAATTAATAGTTTAAAAAATAAAATTGAAAAAACAATTTAAATTGAAAAATTACTCCGATTACTCCTTGCTCAAGACACAGGGATTGGTGACTCGCACGACGTCTGGGGGGGGGGGGGGGGCGGGGGCGCATTGCTCGCGTGATGCCTTTGAGACGAAACACGTGGACACGAGGCTTAGCGACACCTTCGAGATGGTCGCGGAGGGCTCTCACAACACCTCCACGACATCTGTGAGGCTCGTGCGGCAAGGGCTTCGTGGTGGTTGTAGGGCGTGCTGGTCGGCAGTTGGAATGAAATGTTTCTCTCATATCGGCCGGTATGACATGAGATTTTAAACCATGATTATCACGATTCTAAAGTATTGGTTTCAACTTGTTGACATTTTTCACAATATAGTGATTTTTCAAAGAGAGCTATGAGAAAAAAAAAGAGAGCTCTTAGAGCTCATGGGAATTTTATTCCACACTGATAATTTATAGGGAGATTTTAGACATTTAGTATATTGTATAAAGTAATGTCTCAAAGAAAGATGAAGCTAGAGCCTCGCGGGTTGCGGTGCAATAGTAAAGCGCTTCCACAATTAACCAGGCGTCCACAGATTAATTCCTAGCTATGGCGCATTGCGGAATTAATTTCTTCCAGTGGAAAGACAACCTTGGAACGTTGGCTATGGAGTGACGAGTCATTAGCACTTTCGGATTTACTTTGGTGACGGGTGGAAAACTTTTATGGTGCCAGACCGGTCACCTCCAACATTAGTTGGTTTTCGATACCTGGATTATCAAAAAATAAAAAAATGAAGCTAGGTCATGTGCAATCAAGATGACGGATTTGCTCCACACTACACCACACGAGGACGGATGCACGCACACAATTAATGATAATGTGGTTCCCCCATGGAGCAGAATAGGAGGCCACACAATGCACATGAGGTGTAGTGTGACGTTTTTTTGGTGCCTTTGCACTTCGCTTGCACGCAGCAAGTCATACTGAAGCACATATTAGTTACATAAGATAGTGCACTCCACCTAATATGCCATGCAAGACAAGAATTCCATCAACAAGTCGCGTGGAAGTGGTCAACAGGTAAATTTCAGCCCAAGTGGTGCTACCCAATGATGAAACAAGTTTGGATGAACTTGTGCCTTAAACTGTTGTGATTTGGATTGTCCAAGTGATCTAAGGGCCATAATCAAAGAAGAATAGGTTCATCCCAAGAAACAACTCAATCAAAGGGGTGGACTGAATTGATAGTAAGCAACAACCGCTCACAATCTAGTTGCAACCTTTTTCCTCCTTGCACACAAAGCATTAGCCACTAGGTTTGTGACTCTACCGACCTTGTCAATGAGACCTTGTCATTGAGTTGGGTGGACTGTTGGATCTTCTACAATGCAAGTCACAACAAAATAGCAGAGGATCTCATTTTTATCCTAGAGGAAATTGCTACATCCCTCTTGCACACCGATGGTGGGGGTGGAATAACACATAAGGAAAGCAACTATGCTTTGAGATCAATTATTGGGATGAGTTGGCAAGCCATCATTCCAACCCATTGCCAACTAATTTTCCAATGCAATGTCTTTGACAAATGCCCTCACGTACCCAAGATGTCTAAATAATATGTTAGCCTACTGAACACTTTTGTGGATACTTAGATAAGATGTAATCTCAAAGTTGTCATATCATGATAGAAAATTAGTACAAGAAGAAAGAATCGTATATAATTAGCAATTAGCACTGTGAACTAAGTTATCATTATTCGTTGTTATTTGTATATCACATGTATAAGCACAGGCAAGCATATGATGTACTCTTATTTGTTTGCATTTGTTAACATAGCGACTTCATGTTTTCAGGGAAAAGGAAGAGCATTTTGTGCTGGAGGAGATGTTGCTGCAGTAGCTCATTCTGTAATTGAAGGTATATAGTATCCAATGTACCTTTTTTGTGGGATTAATGCATTTCATGATCCAAATGGTTGTGGGTGATTTACTTTTCCTCTTTTCACCTCCCTTATGTTCTTTAAGTAGAGCAAAAGAAAAGAAAAAAAAACAACTAACCCCATTTTAGTGTATAACATTGGTCTCTTTCACCATCTTCACAGGCTTACTTAATGGACCTATAAGTACTTGTACATTTTGAACAATTAGCATAAGTAATAATACTCTTCATTATTCTGCTTGTTTTTCTTTCTTCCAGGTGTTGTATAGATTTTAGCATTTTTCCTTGGTGCTTTCTCTCAAATCTAGAAGTAAACATATCGTAAGTTAGGTGTTGCACATTTGATTGATTTTGATATAACTACTGGAAGTTAAAATTTCATTCAACAAAGGCTTTCAATTAATATCAAGAGGATTTTTTTTTTGGAGAAAATTTAAAATTACCTATTTTGATATCATTGATTATTGTAATAAGTAGACCCCTCTTTTAAAAGATATTTTCTTAATTATTAAAATTGAGGGTTTAATTGAGAATTGTATTCTTATCTCTTACTCTCTTGAAACCCTTGTGGAGATAGCCTCACGTCATGGATCTCAGAGTCCTGCTTTACCTCCACCATTCCCTCTATAATAACTCTAGTGGAAGGGAGGATGGGATTATAGGGGAGTTTAATGCATGGTTTGCAATCTCATACCGTACCAAGTGAAATAGTCAAAATGTATTATTTTAATAAATTACCAAAATTCGGTACCCACTTGGCATAGACAATGTGCCCTTTCTTTACTTATCTCCTTCAAGATTCAATAACATTGTCATAGACCATGTCTCCTTCCTCTATTTCATCTCCTTCAACCTCCAATCCATCATTGACACCATATATCGAAATGTTAGCACGCACAATACTGAAAATTGTCAAAGAATGAAACCATGACAGCTCGAGATTTTGAACCTTAGTTTTGTGTTTGTGTTTTCCACCTTGTTGGGATGAGTTAGCGGAAAGGCACCTTGTTGTCATGGCCGTTGGAGGCGAAGCAAGTGAGAACCTAGGAGCTGAGGTAAGAGTCCTCTTCCTCCTTTTCTTAACATCATTTTTTCTTCTTTCACTGGAAATGAACTCATGATAGCAGCATAAACAGTAAGATTCACGACTCCAATGACCATCTTGAATGTGATGAATCATTAGTAAATTATGATATTTTATTTTTACAAATTTACCTAGTGACTTTTGGTATTTAAAATTTGTGATCCACTATCATATAATAGCAATCATTTATTATATGGAAAAGAAGTTATTTTTATTTCATAATTTTAGTTTTGCTGTTAAATTGGTGCCTGGAGTTTGTGTCACCTGTTCACGGTCATCCTGGAAGAAAGGTTTCTGTTCTTCTCTTTGGGAGTTGTATTTTTTTCAAATCAACACATATGAGGCGGAAGCGGAAATCACTGTTTAGGACACTCTGTATCGGATGGTGTTTAATGTTGACTAACTGATGGGGTTGTGCAGGAAAGGAAAAGGTGATGATGGATTTGAAATGGAATATTATTGTCCATTATTTTTATGAATCACGCCAAAGTTATTTCAATTATTTATTTCTAATATTTTCATGAATTACGTCAGATTTATTCCTATCTCATATGATTTATATAGTCTTTGGTGTAGGATCTATTTGAGATATGATATTTGAACATACTGCACTAACAGCCATCCCTTGCTATTGTTACTTCTTTGCCATCTTTAATCACTACTAACTTGGGGGGGAAAAAATCTACAAATCATTATTAATCTATGTGACATGGAGTTGAGCCCTTAGACTTTGTACATTTCTACCATTTTATTTATATGTTGAAGGTAAATGTGCTATCTTATATTTAGTTAATGCCAACTTAAGTTGTTATATTCTTTCATGCATCAGGTAGTTGGACATTGGGTGCTCATTTTTTCTGGAATGAATTCATCTTAAATTACTTAATTGCAACCTACACAAAACCTCAGGTGACTTTTGTATCCTTTTTCATATCAATTTTCTAAAAGATTTTAATAGTTAATCATAAGCTATTTGAGATTCATCTTAAAAAATCTTCATGGATTTTGTATGAAGGTTTCCATTCTAGATGGAATAGTAATGGGTGGCGGAGCTGGTCTTTCTATACATGGGAGATTCAGAGTTGCCACAGAGAAAGCGGTACAACCTCTTTTAACTTTGTTCTACCATCTGCTGCAGAACAGAATTAGTTGGCTTATTGTTGGCCATCCATTTCATGCTTCATTGCTGTTGGCCCATCTAATTAATTTTTTGTTTCAAGTATCTTTTTTTAAAGGATACATTAGGTAAGAGAATGTATAAGCATTAATATACACTCAAGCACACTAATTGCCATTGTCTGTAACTCAATTTGACATCAGTCCAATCAGTTTTCATTTTGGTTACCGCCCAAGCATCTTTGCTTTGTTAGGTTTCTTAGCCATGGATATTACTTTCTTTTGATACCAAACAATAAACAACTCGTGCTTTCTCCATGGAACTTAGGGTTCCAATGGTTCAACTTCATTGCTCACCCCCTTCCAAACTTTTGATTGGCAAGAATTATTTAAGGAACCGCTCGACAATTTTCTGTTTGTAATTTAATGTGTGTGCATTATTTAGGTGCAGTGGCAAATCATCTAATTTTTTTGGTTTCCTCTTTCTTAAATAATAATTCCACAGATTAGATCCTTAATTGTAAGGATCATGATTGATTTAGATTAGCTTGATTATAGGGATAAAATCCTGAATTGTAGGGATCATGATTAGCTTGATTGTAGGGATTAAGTGATAGACATATCATAATTATAGGATCATCTTTCCCTCCTTATGTATATAAATATCTACATGTATTCGTATTATGGTATTGGAATTAAATCATCTCTTTCTCTTTTACATGATATCAGAGCATGTTCTCCTTCTCTAACTTTTTTTTTTTTGCCACTATTACTATTGTTGTGCCTCCTGCTACTACGACACCCCTTACTGTCAATTTCTGCACCGATGTCCTTTGCTGTCTATTTTGGCACCGATGTCCCTTGCTACTGTCTTCTACTGTGGTTGTCGCTGCCTGCTGCTGAATCATCTAGTATTTGTCTAATATGCTACTATTGAGGTTCTGCCTCTGATTTCCCTTGGTATCTTTCTAACACTAGTTTTTCCTCATCTTCCGGCACTTCGGCAATGGCTACTCGGGATCGTGGGTTCTTTCAGGGTCATAATAGTAGTCACGTGGTCTTGGAACTGATACCAGCTTCCTACTCTGAGGCTTATCACACTCGGCTTGGCCGAACAACAATGGATGAGGAAATGTCTACCCTTATCTCTCGTGGTACTTGGGAGCTAGTGGCTGCACCATCTTTTGTTGATATTGTTGCCTGTCGTTGGATATTTACTCTAAAATTTAAAGTTGACGGTACTATTGATTGAGACAAAGTTTGTCTGGTGGCCAAAGGATTTACACAGACTTATAGTGTTGATTACTTTGAGACGTTTTCTCCTATTGCTCGCCTGAATTCTATTAGAGTTATATTCTCCTTGGTTGTCAATCAATCTTGGTCAATGTATCAGCTAGATGTGAAGAATGCTTTTCATTATGGGGATTTGCACGAGACCGTATTTATGGAGCAACCTCTAGGGTATGTTACTCAGGGGGAGAATGTTACTATGTTTGCATACTTAAAAAGATTATTTATGGTCTTAAACAAAACCCTAGAGTCTGGTTTGACAAATTCAGTAATATAATTAGTGTTGTTGGCTTCAAACATACAAATCGGATCATTCTGTGTTTGTATGACAAAGCACAAATAGAATTATCATGCTTATAGTTTATGTTGATGACATCCTAATATCCAGCAGTGATGTAGGTGGGAAAGACGAAACTAAGAAGTATTTACAGCAACACTTTGTGACAAGGATATTAGACATCCTAAGTATTTCTTGGGAATTGAAAATGCTCAAAACAAGTCTGGAGTTTCATTATGCTAACGGAAGTATGTTACAAATTTACTTAAAGAAATCGAATTGTTTGGAACGAAGCCAATTGATACACCTATGAATATCAATTCAAGTGTTTGGGATGATATTGGAGAATTCTTTGAGGATAAGGCAAAATACAAACGGCTTGTTGGGAAACTCATTTACTTTACAATAACGAGATTTGACATCTCCTTTGTAGTTGGAATAGTCAGTTGGTTTATGGATAACCTGAAACAAGTTCACTGGTATGTTGCTATCAGGATTCTTAAGTACATTAAGAAATCTCTAGAAAAAGGGTTGTCATGTAAGAGAAATGGGCACATAAAGATCGAAGTTTATTCTGATACTGACTACGCTGGATCTAGGATCGACAGATGGTCCACTTCTGGGTATTACACTTATGTAGGGGAAATCTAGTAACATGGCGAAGAGAAAAATAAATTGTTGTTGCTAGGCTTGCTGCCGAAGTCGAGTACAGAGCCATGACTCACACTGTAATCGAGATGTTATGGTTAAAAATGTTACTTTAAGAATTAGGGTTCACCTACAATGAACCACTGTTAATGTACTGTTATAACCAAGCCGCTATTCACATTGCAAGTAACCTAGTTTTTCATGAGAGAACTAAACATATTGAGGTTGACTGTTACTTTATTCGCGAGTATGTAATGAGTCAAAAAATTGTCACTCCATTCACATCATCGTCTAACCAAGTTGTTGATGTCTTTACTAAAGCATTAAGAGGAAAACGATTCTCAGAATTTCGTGACAAGCTGAATATGATTATCATATATGCTCCAGCTTGAGGAAGAATGTTGAATACTTCCACAGATAAGATCGTTAATTATAGGGATCATGATTGATTTAGATTAACTTGATTATAGGGATAAGATCCTTAATTATAGAGATGATGATTAGCTTGATTGTAGGGATTAAGTGATAGACATATCATAATTATAGGATCCTCTTTCCCTCCTTATATATATAAATACCTACATGTATTCATATTATGGTATTGGAAATAAATCATTTCTTTCTCTTTTACCGTTAGGTTTCTTAGCCATGGATATTACTTTCTTTTGATACCAAACAATAAACAACTCGTGCATTCTCCATGGAACTTAGGGTTCCAATAGTTCAGCTTTATTGCTCATCCCCTTCCAAACTTTTGATTGGCAAGAATGGAACCACCCGACAATTTTCTGTTTGTAATTTAATGTGTGTGCATTATTTAGGTCCAGTGGCGCATCATCTAATTTTTTTTGGTTTCCTCTTAAATAATAATCCTCAAAAGACTGCAACTCATGCCAGCAATAAGTTTGCAGTGATGATCCAGTTCTACATATATATATATATATATATATATATATATATATGGGCAAATTTTGTAGACTATGGTAATTTTTATTTTAGCATGATTAAGAAGCAATAAGATTTGATAATGGAAGCAAATTTGTAGTCCTTCTAAAGTTTCCTTCATCAGCATTGAGTTGCATTGCACAAATTATTAAGAGATGAGTTCATTCTGTTTAGTTATCAGTTACAAACTCATGCTTGGAGCCCTACTCATTTTATAGCCAAGAAGTTAAAAACAAAGAGCATATATGCTTCCTTTGTCTACTTGTTACTCAAGTTTGACTTTGGAGATTTCTATTTTATTCATCCAGTGAGAAGCCTACTTCGTATACAACATGGCCTCTGATAAAGCAAAATCATAGTGTTTTTTTTTTCTTTTGATGTGTGAAACTGTATATGTAAAACTGTAAAGGTTATTTGAATTGAGTCTACATTATACATTTTTATTTTTATTCATGTATGTTATATGTGCATATGGACTAATTGGTTTGAATCTTTTCTAATGCTTCCATCTACACATTTTCTTCAGATTTTTGCCATGCCAGAAACATCACTTGGGTTGTTTCCTGATATAGGTGCTTCATACTTTTTATCAAGGCTCCCTGGATCTTTTGGTATTGTTAACTGACTTCACCTCTTTTCTTCTTAACTGTAGTGTTGTCTTCTCCTTTGAATTCAACTCCTGATTAGGACAATTGCTGGATAAAGTTCTTTGTTTTTTTGTATTTGAATCACCTTTATTTTTCAATATGAGGTTGACCGTAACAAAGATCTAAAGGTCTAAATGAATACTTAGTCTAATTTTATATTTGTTGTAATTCATGGGAACAAGTTTCATATATTTTTTGCGTCCCCTTTTATTCAAGTTGCTTTTGCACCTAATAACACTATTTGATCAAAAGTTACCAAATGATTGTGTATTTTAAAGCTCCAATGTACACATAATCTGATGGGAAACTCTCATTCGTGTGAAATTGACAATTTGGCCCAACTTGACCAGAACCTGCCTTAACCCAATCCAATTGAGGCCACCTCGCCACCAAATGAATTTAGTTGGCAATATGTAGGACTGGGTGTATATTAGATGGAAATTCTATGTCCACCTCGCTTGTATCTAGGGCTGAGTATTTGATTAAAATTGAACCGAATTAAATGAAACTGAACAACCCGAATTTTTTCGAACTAATTGGACCAAGTTTTTCAATAATAACCGAACAAATTGAATTGATAAATTGAATTAACCGAATTAATTGAATTTTTCTACGTAGGATCTAAAAATTCATCAAAATCACAATGGTGTTGGATTTTGAAATCCAGCACCAGAGTCATTTATGATAAAATTTTATTGGTTTCAGTTTATCCGGTTTAACCGAATAAGGGATTCTAAAACTGAACCCTAACCCATAGAACTGTTTTTTTCTTTTTTAATTCAGTTGGTTTGTTTGGTTTAACCGAACTTTTACTTACTCCTATTTGTATGCATGAATTTAGTTGAAAATATATATTTTATAGATAATCAAACGTATTTTATATGAACTTTTATCATCTCGACCTAAATCCGACCCACATGAGCAGTGGAGTGGGGCAGAAATGTGGAAGAAGGATTCATCCTGTAACTCATGCTAGCCGACCCAATTCTTATATAGGGAGGGGATAGGGGATGTGAATTGAAAAACCTGCCTCACCACCCTACCTCACCCTATTGCTATCCTTTACTAGGATTTTTTCTTATAACCTTAAGTTTTGTGCCTTGGGGATTAGATAATTCAGAGGTCATGTTGAAGAATCCTATCTAACCAACCAACTTTATGTTCTCAACCCCTTTTTATCAAACACAAATAGGGAAACCTATTAAAGCAAGAGAGATGTTAGATGCATTTGATTGGTGCCTTTGCTTTGAATCTCAAGTAAGACCTAGAGATTACGTGTGTTATAGGGACAGAAGCATCTCTGTAGAGTCGTTCCCACCTAGAGCTGACAATATTAGAGAAGACCAAACTTGAAACACGATTTAGAGAGATAAAATTCAAAAGTGATACAACACAACCAAAATATGCAAATGGGTTGCAAGAATACTTGTTTATGTAGATTTTTTTTAAAAAATTATTGATAATTTTGTGTCATATAGCCTAATTCTTTATGAAATTTAGTTAATCTCACACCTTAATGCCTCGATTAACATAGCACCATATAAATTGTCACCCTTCTCTCCATCTTATATATTATTAATCAATAAAAATATGACAAATACATGTTTTATATTAATGGTATGTACATTAAGGTGCATAACATCCTTTAAATTAGTTTAATTATATTATGGAAATCTAATTTATTATCAATACACTCAATTCTAGTTATCCTCAAACATTTAGTAAGTTTGCTAGCTAGCTGATCATTAGTGCTGAAAAATAAAATAATGAATTCATTAGATTGCACTTTCTTTCTTTCTTTCTGATGAATTGACAATTGATTTTTATATGGTCTATTCTCTCATAAAATATTTGATTAGACTTTAGAGGCTATGTACATATGCAACTTAGCTATCATAGTAGAACTTCAGTAGTTCTACGAGAGCATTGCTAAATGAGTCTATCAATTGACTTAAAATAAAAGTACATATGTTGCTAGGGCTATGACCCTATACTCTATATTGTCTTTGACTTGGCTATAATATTATGTCTTGCTCTTTTAGAAAATTAGCCTACCTTCTAAAATAACACAATACCTTGATGTTGATAGATTTTGAGTGTACCTTACAATTTGAAGATGTCCTCGACCGTGAAACAAGTGATCTTTTCTGAATACTTAAGGGACTTCAGAATTCTTAGGGATGTTTCTTCCCAATTATCATGACGTGTGATCTCTAAGAGTTAATTTTGTAACTATTAGCTAATTTAGTTTTCATACCAGTTCTCTTACTTTTTGAGATCAATTATACTAATATAAGATTATTATCCATAGGTCCGTAATGTACTAGTCTCCTTGAATATATCAATTATCTACTAAGAATATTTCAGCAACCTCTATTCTAAAAAAGTGCTTAAGTTTATCTAAATCTTTGATTTGAAAATGATTATGTGGTTACTCCTTCAATCATGCAATCCCAATAACAAGTGTGACAATGCCATAGACATATACAATATGAGAGATGTCTTTTTGACTAAGAGAGGAGATGAAATAGAGTGATCTATTGTACTCTTGGTCATACTATATTAAAGAAGAGCATAGCTTAACTTTGCAAACCAAACCTTTTAGGATCACTTCAACACATACAATATCTTTTTTACCTTGCATACTATTATAGTCTCCCCTAAAGTAATAAACCTCTAATATTTCTCTATATAATTCTATATAAACCTCCTTAATAAGATTACCATGAATAGAGTAAGATATTCTTGATGGCAAGTTGAGTATGCCCCTTAGCCAAGATGAGAAAATTGAATTGATCTTAGTTACTAGAAAATATTCCAAGGTAGTCTTTGTCATAAATCTGAGTATGCCCCTTAGTCATTAAGCGCGCTGTCAATCTGTGTATCATTTGGAGAGCATTTAAACGGCTTGCATTCTACTATTAACTTCCTTAGTGAGAGAAGAACGACTTCTAAGTATTGTGCGAACTGTAGACTTCCTTGGAGGAAATAGGGAGCATCCATCTCGTTCATCCTAGCCTTCTGTTTCTATGAATTGGGATTTGACAGAGTTTCTGAGACATTTCTAGGAATAAGTTATAAAATTAAAGATGTAAATGCAGAATATTTACGTGAAGGTGAAATATGCAATAAATAGTAAAAAGTGGATGTGATGTGGCACCATGCACCAGAGCATTTGCACATTACTAAAACATCTTTCCGTATAAAGACTGAATCTATGATATGGCTCAAGATTTTAAACTTTAGTGCCAATTGGTATTGAGTTTTGGTGATTTATTGGAACTATATATTTCAACCATTTTGCCTTGACACGATACGAGATTTCAAATCATGAATTCATGCAAAACAAGAACGAAATGAGATAGGAAATCTATTGAGGCTATTTATATAATGAAATAGGAGAAGGTAGAAGAGATTGGCATCGACTTTGATATCATGTTACGGAGAAAGGTTAGGCTAATCACCTAGGCAGTCTCTTCCACATCTGTGTATTGTTAATGAACAAAATATTACAACTAGGTTCCCCATACTAATAATATTTACATTTAGGTTCCTAACAAAGAGAATTAGTGAATTCAAGTTTATATAACTGCCTATGTTAGCTGACCACTATGTTAGTATGTGGCTTTGTGGGTGGATGTGGAAGGATTATCAATCAATTTGCTCTGATTAGTTAGAAATTAACATTATTGCATAATTATTATCTGCTTGATGTCTCCTTTTTCCTAACTCAATTCCTGACCCAGTGGCCAAGCTAAAGATTCCTGACCTATGGTTCCCAATCCCATCTTCTGAAGTCTCCCAAGTCAACCTTGGATTTTCATCTCGCCATCTTTTTCCTTATCATTGTCATTGCTTTAATTCCGTTGAAAAATTTGATGCTTTTGAGAACTTCAGTTTTTCATGAAATTTTAGATTATCTAACCATTGCTTAAAAATATCATGTTTTAATGACTCCTGTCTTGAAATTGAACAAAATTATGCCCTGAAAACTTGAAACCTCTTTCTTATGGTAATCAAAATCCTACGTGATCTGATTTTCCTTCTAATATTCCTTATGTGAGAACAAGGAAAGAAAGAGTAGAGTAGTTATACATTGTCAAAATTTACCTCTTGTATTTAGGACATGCAATATTCTATTATTAGTATTATGGGAAGCACAATTCAGAAATGCTGTTATTGTTAAAGGACATGATTCTTGATACTCTTTTAAGACAAACTATATTGAGGCTTTTTTCATATTTTTTTTTTTCTAATTCCTTTGTAGGAGAATATGTTGGGTTGACTGGTGCAAGGTTGGATGGACCAGAAATGCTTGCTTGTGGCCTTGCTACTCACTTTGTCCCTTCTATGGTAAATTGTCCTGTGATAAAGACTACGTTCTCCATTTGTTATGATATACATATTTACCTCAATTTGATATTGCTCTTCTTGTATCAAGTTTCTTTCATGTTTTGGCTGCTTGTAGAAAATCTTAATGGTTATGTGCATCACTGAGTGTTCATGTTGCTTAACAGAAATTGGCATTATTGGAAGAAGCACTAGCAAATGTGGATACTTCAGATCATTTTTCTATCTGCTCAGTTATTGATCAATTTTCAAATAATGTGCCTGTGAAAGAAAGTAGTGCTTTTAAAAGGTAATTTCTGGTAAATATAATATATTACATCTTTCTCCTTTTTATTTGTTCATATGCATACTCACAGTTCTAACATACAAGATTCTACAACCTTCCGAGAACTTACCTTGCCTTCCATATTTCCTTCTTTTCCATCATTGTCTGTTTACTGTTTCTGGGTGAAACAAAATGATTTACTACCCAAATGTGCCATCAAAAGGATTCTTGTTAGAGAAAAAATGAACTTTATGTCAGGATGTTAGCTCCCTTTGGTGGTTCTCAATGTTATGAGTACCAATTCTTTGTTATGTAGATGATTACTGTCTAAATGATGATCGAAAATTTTGCAATTTCAAACAGATTACCTAAACACAATTTTACGCTCTTTATCCTGTTCCATTCTCATGTGGCTTTTATTTTTTTCTGTCTCATCCTTTTAATACACTTCAATGGTTTCTGTAGCTTGGATGTGATTGACAAATGCTTTTCGAAGGAAACAGTCGAAGAAATTTTGTCTTCCCTTGTAAGTTTGATTCGCCATTATCTGAGCCTTGCCGGTGGCTGTCATTCCAGTTCTAGAATTAGTTTGTACTCCCTAACATTTAAAGTGCCATTGAGTGCATATTTTCTTAGTATATCCGTTTTTAAAGTTAATTATAATTGTTGAAGGAACTGGAAGCTGTAAATGCAGCTGATGAGTGGATTAAGGGTGCAATCCAGTCCTTGAAAAAAGCATCTCCGATGAGTCTGAAAATTACTCTAAGAGCGGTATGAATAATGGTGCTATACTTTTTTTCGCCTCTCTGATCATTAATATAGTCAATTTGAGGACTGTAAGTAAGAAAGTATTCTTCTGTTTATAAACACACTTTCAATTTTCAATAAAGAAACATACTTTTTTCAATTGGATGACATCCTCTTGATCTGGAAAGTTCAACTTTGCCTCAACCTTGGTGAATAGGAACTTGAGATTGCTCACCATACAACAACAATCAAACTTTATCCCACTAGATGGGATCAATTATATGAATCTTTCTATGCCATTGAGCTCTATCCCTTACTATATTATCATTTATATTTAAATAAATTTTATTTTATTTTATTATTGCTAATCAAGCCTTTTTTTGATATTCCTCTTCCTTGTTTAATGTGCATATTTTTCATAGTTTCACATTACCTAACTAGATGCCTAACTAGTTTTTTATTGAGTACCTATTGATATCATCTTAACATTGTCTTCGGGAGTTTTTTCTTAATATGTGCAACTTTGACTTTCTCTTTAATGTTTTCATTTTTTACCTATTCATCCTTGTATATTCGCACATTCACATTATTATCCTCATATTTGCAACTTTATCTTTTGCTCATGGCCCAATATTCAACTTCATATAACATAGTAGGTCTAATTGTCTTTTTTATAAAACTTTCTTTTAAGTTTTAGAGATATTTTACAATTACATAGTACACCTGACGCTCTCCTCTATTTCAACCTTCCTACTTGTATTTTATGAAAGACATCTCTTAATTTCTCCATTATTTTGCAAAAATAATCTGAAATACTTAAAACTTTTAGTTATGAATAACTCGTCATAATGTATTTTAACAATTGTCTCATTATGTCTAATATTGCCAACATTAAATTTTATATATTCTATGTTTACTCTACTAACCCTAAAACCTTCTACTTTCAGCATTTTCTGCCAACATTCGAATTTAATATTTATTCTTTCATGTGTCTCATCTACTAAAACAATATCATTCGCAAATAACATGCATCTTGATACCATATCTTAGATGTGTCCAGTGAGTTCGTTCATGATTAATGTAAAATGATAAGAATTTACAGTTGATACTTGATGTAATCTTATCTTTATGAGAAACACTTTGGTTAATCCGTCTTCCTTTTGTCATTGCATTCTCAGACATACCTTTAATTAGTTCAATATATATTATGTTAATATCTCTCTTTTTTAGAATTTTCAATATAATTTTCCTTGAGACTCTATTATAAGTTTTTTTCTAATTCGATGAATATCATATGTAAATCTTGTTTTTGTTCCCGATAATTTTTTTCAATTAGTTGTCTAAGAAGATGTATAATTTCTATTGTCGACATTCTAGACATAAATTCAAATTGAGTTTTGGCCAATGTGATTTTCTTTCTTAATTTTTTTCTAATAATATTTTTTAAAATTTCATAATATGACTCATTAGTTTAATACCTCTATAGTTCGCATAATTTTATATATTTTCTTTATTCTTACATTAAAAAAAAACTAAAAGACTTACACTCCACTGATCACCTCCATTCACCGGGAAATTTTTTAATTTTCAACATCAGATTGAAATCTTGTCATTACATCCTCATCCTTACCATTGCTCACTATTCAGTAATAATTACTGGATCCTTTGATTGGCTAATTGACCTCAAGTTAGAGCTGAATTAGCTCTCAGGCCATGTCATCATTTCCATTTGATTTGATTTTGTGTTTATTCTTGTGTTGAGCAGATCAGAGAAGGACGAACACAGGGAATTGGCCAATGCTTGATTAAAGATTATCGACTGTGTTGCCATATTTTGCGTAAAGAAGCTAGTAAAGATTTCTTTGAGGTAAAAGATTTTAGATTTCACATCATGATCTTTGCTGGTAAAGATTATCGACTGTGTTGCCATATTTTCACACTGAAAGTGAACTTTTATATAATAGACTCGAAACAAATACCGTCATGATCTTTTTTCAAGTGTTTTTTCTCCCTCATTTATTTTATGGCGGCTTTAAGATCATCATAAGCTTCTACCACCCATCCATGGATCAGTTTTATTGTAATATTTCTAAGATTTCAACTTCCACTGCAGGGTTGCAGGGCTTTGTTGGTGGTTAAAGATAAAAATCCAAAGGTTGAGATTCCTATCCCGTCTTTCTCAGTCGTATTCTCGACGCAAGTTTTGTTAAAAATAAGCACTGGCTCTGTGATTGTTAATCTCGCCTCCTGTTATGGTCGCAGTGGGAGCCTTCTCGATTGGATTTAATAGATGATAAAGTGGTGGATAACTATTTTTCTGCAGTCGATGATGCAAACTGGGAGGACCTACGACTCCCTGCCAGACCTGGGTTATCGTTCAAATACGCGTCGAAATTGTGAGATTGTATTTTCGATACGATTGTCCCTACCTCACCTTACTATTGCATCTATTTGATTAGAACTGGAGAAGAGAAAATAGATGAGAAATGCCTACTAGTGGCTGCTACAATAAATTCCCAGCAAGTTGGGCGATGAATGATATCTAGGCATAAACATTGTGATTGGGTAAATAAAGTCGAATAAAAAATATTTCATTGTTTAGGCTATCTATCTAGTTTTTTGGATTTTCTAATCCTCCTTTGCTACATGTCGAATACTCTCGTTATGTTTACAATGTGTGTTTCGAGGTGTTTAGCGAAATTGCATTGCATTATGCATTTAAAAATGGAAGCAATATATGTTAATCATGAATATAATGTTAATTTTGGAGGACATACTTAGTTGTCTAATTCTTAGAACCTCTAATATCAAAATTATGATTTTTCTGAAAATGATAATTTTCTCTATGATCTTTAAAATGAATCACTATGGAAATCATCTTTGTTTTTCCTCATAATACAAACAACGAAAATGCAATGATTGAAGAAATAAACCAATTACTACCTTATTCGACTAAAAAAATATCTCCGCCTACAACTACTTTACTCGAAGAAACATATTTTTATATATATAAAACATAATGATCCAAGAAATAAACTAACAATCGTTTCATTCAATAAAAAAATAACTCCTCCCTGCTCCTTCATATTTGATGATGATGATGAGATACTATCATATTAATAGTTTTCTTATAATTATCTCATATCATTGAAAGAGTATCATAGGAACCTAATTTAATAAGTGAATGAGCAAAAGAGACAATAAAATCCTCTATTAAATTTTGACTCCTTAATTATTATAATTATTATCTTATATATTTATCAATTGAACTAGCTTAAGACCTACTAGACAAAATCAACTTCTCCTTCTTATTTGACAGAGTCAGCCCCTTTTCAAATAATGTAATTAAGAATTTAATTATATTAAAAGTGATCCAAATCATTAATTCTTATAATGAATTAAAAATAATAAAAAATAATTTTTATAAATAAGCCTATTATAATTTTATTAGGATAATTAGTACTATTAGAAAAGTACAAAGATATGTCAATGTCAATTGTCATAAATATAATGCTTTTTTATTGTAACTCGTTTGAAGTATTAGAAAGATTCTATTATTGTCTTCGTATTAGTACAATTGATAACTATATGGATATTTATCACATAAAGTTCTGAAATCAATTCTAAAATTTTTATTGGGTTCCTAACCTCCCCATATAGGGGCCACTGCATTAAGGGCAAAGCCTCCTCGCGATTTATCTTTCTATAAATGATCGTGGAATCGGTCATGTAGGACGTCCGGAATCAGCATATGACCTTTTATCACATAAAAGGGTTCTATTGTTAGCCCTTGGGATTATGGTAAAATGGAAGTCGTTAAGTTATCACTCAGATATCTACGGTTCGATCCTCAACTACAACACATTGTACAAGATTTTTTTCTCCAAATGGAACGTGCAACTACAGGATGCTAAGCTTCTGAACCGTTCGTTACGAGTACTTCCTGATTTACCCTGATAGTCGGTGAGAAATTTCTATGGGGTCGAGCTAGTCATCCTATATTCGACTATTTTCCTATGACAGTCGAGTTGGTCACTACATCGTAGTCGAGTTGGTCACTACATCGTAGATTTATAGAAATAAATAAGGATCAATTTCCGATGAAGTCGCACAAAATACCCTCCCATACGGTGGTCTACCCGATTTTTTGATTTGCCTCTCCACAAATGATTATGGAATCGGCCATGTGAGGTGTCCGATTTCCACATATAATCTTTTACTAACATAGAAGGATTCTATTGTTGGGTTCAATGTTGAGCTAGTCTCATTCTAAAAGAAATGCAAGTTGGATTTAGGTCGTTGGTTAAGTTTGGGTATTTATCCTTTATATGCCTTCATCTTTTATCCTCCTTGTGCTTTGGATAATCTCTCAAAACTTGCTTATCCGATTTAAACTTTTTTAAATTTATTTCTTACCTCACTTGTCAACACACCTCCCATGGTTGTTTTCTTTCTTACAGTGTTCATTTGATTGTCCCTTACTTTCCTGCATCTGGATCTCTCGTGATTTAGCTTTTTTGTGTTAACCCTGAGATGGATTAGCAGGGGCGCTAGGATATGCGAATCGTCTTTTACCATCTCTAGTTCTGAAAATAGTGAATTTAAACTACTTGTATTGAGATCCCTGGCGATGAGGTACTTGTTGACCACTGAGCTCTAATATTGCATCTTTGATAGATCATTCCCTGTGGTCATTCCCTGTTTGACAATAATTTCCCCATATTTGGTAATTCTTGAATTAATTGGTAACATCTTGAATGCATGTTTGTGATTTGCTCCCTCTTCAGCATTGTAAATGAATTGAGCTTTGATGGCGATAGATTTCTTCATTGTAAATGAAATTGAGCTTTGATGGCAATAGATTTCTTCATGTCGACTTAGCTTTTGTTGACCTATTATGGTCCTACTAGGATGCTTAGTGGGTGAAAAAGTGATAAATTTATTATAATGGGATAAAAAACAATTTCACCTCTTAGGCATTTGATGGTCAATTTATAAGTTGATTATGTGATTTATCTTTTTTTACATAACTTAAGGATGGATTATGAAAGACGTATAGAGTGAGCATAATCACCTTTTGTTATAATTTTATTGACCCATTGTGCATTGCGATTTTTCTCTGCCACAAGTCTTTGGTTGTGCATTTTTTTTATTTTACTCAATTTTTTCGGGCAAAGCTTTGCTCGAATGTCAACTTTGGTGTCGGCTACCACCTCTTTTTCTTCTTCATTATTCTGAAAAAGGGCTCTCAGGACTATGGTGCAGTGGAAGGATTACTAATTGTCTTCAAAGTATTCGCGCCTTGATCCTTAGTTACGACATATTTTTCAAGAATTTTTCTTTTAAATGGGACACGCAATCGTGGAATGATGGACTTCTAGACCGTTCGCCACGAACACTTCCTAATTTACCTTGGCAACCAATGAAAAAGTTCTGTGAGACTGAATCGGTCATCCCACATTCAATGTTACCTGACTTAATTAACCATTATCCTGAAAACAATGTAACATTATTGTCATCAACTAGAGATTCATAGTTTTCTTCAATTGTAATCACCATATCCATGTCCAATTATAAGAAGAGTGTCATCTTTCTTCTATGACTTAAAGTTTCCCTTCAACTTTGGAATCTGAAAATGGTAATGATGTATATTTTTTAGTATTATTTCATATATATTGTGTGACATTTCATTAGCATATTTGTATTCTCGCGGAGAAGGATTCTTTACTTATTTTTGTTGATAGGACACATTTTTGTAGCAAAAACAAAATAAATACGCCTTGGAATGAGAAGCTACAATAAAGAACACACTATAATCGTGTCCTATGACACGGTCGTGTTCCTTCGGACAATGTTAATTGAAGAACGGAGCAAACATGGAGGTTCCAACACTTGACACGCTTTGACTGTGCTCCCTAGGCACAACTGTGCCTCATCCGGAGCTCTCCAGCAAAGGCACGATAATATTTCCATGGTCATGCCTCCCAGGCATGACCGTGCCTTATCCAAATCTAAACTTTCTAAGGTTGTGCCTCCCAGGCACAACTATGCCCAACTAGATTCATTATTGAGGCGGGCACGTCTTGGTCATGCCTCAGGCACGGTCGTGCTTTCATCACACAACAAAACATGCTCAGGCCATGTCTCCAAGCCGAAAATGTCTAAGCTGTACCTCCCAGACATAGTCGTGTTTGGTCCAGTTGTAGCAGTAGAGCCGGAAATGCCCAAGATGTGCCTCCCAGACATGGTCGTGTCCAACCCTATTTCCTTCCACCGAGCATGACACGCTCGTGCCATGCCTCACAGCCATGTCGCGTGGATTTATCCTGACGATTTCAAATTTTCAACAGTTTTTTATGGTTGGGAGGGCTATAAAAAGCCCAAAAGCCTCCTAACTCGGGAAGGAGAGTTTTCCCTGCTCTAAGAAACCCTAGAGCAGTCATTCCAAGAGCGACCATAATGACTTGCCCACCATATGGAGCTTAGTGGCACAACATCCTGCTAAGATTTTCCTTCTCTATTTTTCATTTTGAGTTGTAGATTGCTCTATTTCATATCTCTGGGTTGTAACTCGAAGTAGTTTTTTAGATTCTAGGATTGGGAGTAGCTCGATGTAATTGTTGACATATAATTTCAATTCAAGTATTTGTTTAATTTTCTCTAATAAATGATATGTTTATTCTATAGTCTGGCTTTATTGTGTATATATGACTCTGACACTAACTTGTACTTTCGTATCTCATGAAAAGTAAGGAAGGACCGAAAGGTAAACCTAATTCTTTGACCCATAAATGCCCAAGACATAGAGAGTCAGCCGCGAAAGTAGGTCGGTATGCCACAAGGAAATGACGTTCTTTCCCAGCAAGGGAACCATTGGCTATCACGAAGCATAATAGGTTTAAACCGATTTAGCGTCACGAAATAAAGGGGGACAACTAGGGGACCATGGAGTTTATGTGACATGAGTCACCCTGAGAAAGTAGTTGGATTAGCAATGTCGCCTCGAAAGTAAGTGTCACGTTTGAGTGGGCTCGTCGATATAATTCAAAAATTTATATTGCTTTTCCAGAAAGGTCCACCCATATTTGAACAAACATAGAGATAGGAAAATAAACAATACTTAATTAGGATGTCAATGATCGTCATGACAAAATCGAAGTCCTAAGATAGTTTTCCTAATCCAAACTTCTTCCTCAACCGCTCGCTTACTTTCAACCTCTTGCTGCTCTACACCTTCTCTCAACTCTCTCTATCTCTCTTTATGGAACACATATAACTTCGATTCTCTAGATAACTAACTTTACTAACTTGATTTTTCGTCCCAGTGGATTTGATAATTTTTAATACTTGATGCTAATTGTGCACTTGTGATTAACACACATTAAGTTTTTGGTGTCATTGATGGGACTGTGTCAAAGTCAGTATTGATTAAAATACTGATTTGGTTAATCTCAATTTCTTCTTTTCTAAAATTCTATATTTTATTTCTTTTCTTCTTTTACAGCTGCATTTCTTCTCTTCTAATAATTCCATTTTGCATGTGTTAGTGTTTGTGTCTCCTTTTTATGCGAAGATCTAACCTGTTAGGAAATCTATTTCATGTCGATCTTGAAATCAATAGGACATTCCATCGAAGAAGAAACTTGCAAAAGCAGCTAGAAGCAGAGCGAATTGAAGCAATTTCCAGCATGGCAAACGGACCATCACTACAAAAAATTCCAGCCTTACCGACGGAATTCCGTCGGTACAAAGCATTACCGACGGAATTCCGACGGAAAAAATTTTGACGGAAAATTATTCGTCGGGGGCAATATTTCCGACGGAATTATGGGTCCGTCGGCAATAGGAAGTACCCACGGAATTTTTCGTCGGTCAATACCGACGGAAAACCGACGGAAATACAATCCCGTCGGAAAATACAAAACGGGGTGAACGAAGATTACCGACGGAAACAGTGTTTCCGTCGGAGAATCCCGACGGAACCTGAGTTTCCGTCGGAGATTCCCGACGGAAACGCTGTTTCCGTCGGGAATCTCCGACGGAAACTCAAGTTCCGTCGGGATTCTCCGACGGAAACACTGTTTCCGTCGGGAATCTCCGACGGAAACAGTGTTTCCGTCGGGATTCTCCGATGGAAACAGTGTTTCCGTCGGGATTCTCCGACGGAAACTCAGTTTTCCGTCGGAGATTCCCGACGGAAACTGAGATTTCGTCGGCGATCTATCGTAAGCCTAGTTCGATATATTTCCGACGGATCCTTATTCCCGTCGGTATTCCGTCGGAACGTAATAAAAAAAAATTGATTAATGGTAGAAAAATATTTTGATTGGCATAAATCCATATGACAAAATAACATAATTTACACAATAAATAATCATTGACAAAAAAATAATATATTACAAACGACTAGTTTGAAAACAATATTTTACAAGTCTCCAAATGCATAGCAATTAAAAAAAGTACAATAATACATGTTTGCATCCAATCCAAAATACGATAAACATTCGATAAATGAAGTTTGCTATCTAAATGTCACAATACAAGTCAACCAGCAGCTGTTTGTCATTCAATCTTCTAACCTTCCATAGCTGTAGTCCATAGCTGACCTTTTTGCTTTTTCTACATAAGCATCAAAACCTGCAGTCATCTCAAACAATACATGGAAATTATTATGAAAAATCAGCAAAGGCTCTTGATCTCCTTAGTGATTCTTCTAAAGATACGGCTTGGTGAGAATCAATCCTTGCTACAATAACAATATTAGATCCACTCTCTCTCCGTGCATCAATAGCTGCTTTTATGCGCATAACTGCTTCGTCTCTAGAGACTACCTTCCTTCCACGAGTATGCCCACAGGCTTTTGGTGATACCTTAAAAATAGCATATATCAAGAGATGGAAAGACACTAATATATGAATTAACTAGTTAACTATGGAAATTCTTTTTTCCTGATTGAAAAGAAGTAACCATGACAGAAACAATATTTACGTGATATAACACCGAAAGAAATGGATGAGAGAGCTATCAGAATTCAACAGAAATTTGGAGATATAAAGCTGTCTCATATAACCAACAATGAAAAAGTGTGTTTTAGGATTGAATATTGGACTGCTACTGTCATCAAATAACTAACAAAATTATCATTTTCATGGAGATTACTGGAAAAATAAAGGAAATTGTCTCCAATCGCTATAATGTCTAGGAAGTATGAAACCAAATATACTGGTCTTCAATAATTATCTGCAAAGCCAGCTTGTAAACCCTTTACGGTTCTTAACATTCATAGTGGTCCATTCTGGCTTTCCTGCGAGAAAGTCCCAGTCCGACCCATGGTCAGTTTTAGCCTTTCCAGAGAGTGCCAAAAAAGAAAGTAAGTGAAGGAAAAAAATTTTATAAAATGAATGATTCCATTCCCGGCTATCAAATTGAAGTTCCTGTTGTAGTCTTTTTTTAATCCAGCAAGTAAGGATTCCTTTGAAGCAGGAGTTTCTCTCAAGGCAAGCAGTAAGGCTCGAGAGACAATAAGCAGGAGTCAAAATGGCTGGGACTTGAATAGAGCTAATGATAAACAGCAAGCAAAAACTAATTAGACCTCTGGCTTTATAACTCACCTGTAAGGATGTCTAGCTGTACCTATCCAGAGTACTGAAAAATAAAAATATAATTTATTAGAGTGTAAATAATGAATAAATAAATTTAACATAATTGAAATAAAACACATGCCACAGTTTAACATATACCTCAAAAAATTCTACTCGTCCATATCTGTTGGGTCTTGAGTCTCCTGTGACTCAAAACCGTGTTGAGATGGTTGTGTTGGAGTGAAATTAGTTATGACCGCGTTCATATGGTCCACCAAAGCTTTATGCCTCCGTTCGTCCGCCGCTCTCTGCCGCTCCTGATCGGCTACCCAATCGTTCATCCTCTGATCCATGGAGGCAATTTGAGAGCGCAGTTCATGATTTTCCTGACGTAAAGACTGCATCTCTGAAGAAGCGGACGAAGAGGCACGACCCCTGGGCATCCTCAGACGATCGAAGGCAACTTTGGCCTGTGAGCCAAGCCCGTAGAGGGTGGAGTTTTTTGTCCGTCCACCGACAACATCATAGTAAATCTCATTCAGCTGGTCGGTGGACAATGTATGTGGCTCCCCCCCCTCCTCTATCGAGGGCTGAGATGCCTCGACCACTCTATTTGTAATTTGATCCTGTAAAAAAAATATTATCGGATTAATATTGAAATTAATTATCAGATTAATAAGATAGAAACAATTAAATATATAATAAAAATAAAATTGTACGTGTATGGTCTGTGATCGAGAATCGACAAAAGACTCATCTTTCTTCTTATGGGTCTTCAGAAATATCTCCAAACAAGTGGGCTGGCGAGCAAGATCTCGTTCCTATTTAAAAAAAATTTATTAGAACCAAATTACACGAGTATGATAATTGATAAATATAAAATTTATTGAAAATCTTTGAATTTACTTACCAAGTCCATTGTATGCTCAACAATAGACTTCGATCCAGATGAATGCCGGGCAGTTCCGGTGCTCGGGCCACCTGGCTCTGTATTTCTATTGGCACGAGCCTTCTCAGCATTTTTTTCCATCTTTCTTCAGCCAGTGTCGTCCATACACCCCAAGTCTCGGCATCAACATAGTCGGTCGCGTCGCCTTTTTCTAAATAATACATATGGTCACGGTACAACTTGCACAATAAGAATTCCAAGTAATTTTAAATTCTGCCTCGTGACCATCTCCCATGTATATTTTTTCTGCAATACAATTATTAAATGAGTTTATTCATTTGATAGTATGTATTAGAATAGTAAATATATTAAATATACTTACGACAAATTCATTGTAATAAAAAGTTTTCGTCTCCTCGTCTACATGTCTCCATGTAATGTCAGCAGCGCATGCTCTTTCTTTAAATTTGCCAGTAATATAACTGGATACTCTGTGGCCTTCAGGATAAAACCTGCATATATATTATATTAAATTTTGGAAATTTATAATAACTAAACTTAAATTAATAATAATCATAATTACTTACGATTCTCCAATGACTTTCAGAGTCTTGTAGCCACGGAGTACAACTGGCTGCTGACCTGCCTACTGCTCATCCTGCTGCTGTGCCATAATAGTATCTGCACACAAAAATTACTATAGATCATTATAAAGATTGGAGACATGATCATATAAATAAGAGATAAAATGAATACATAACTTACATGATAAACCAAAAAATATTGTATCCAGTTTTATCAGTAAGATCACATTAATCAATAGTAGCATCTTCTAAATATTCATCGCTAGACTCTATTAGTTCAACATTTTCGTCATTGCTAGAAATATCTCCATCATCTATATCCTCGTAGATGACATTAATATCTACAAGTAATTGGGATGTAGACTGGAGTTGAGAATCAACTGAATATCTCTCTACAAAATCATTTTGCATTGCATCATGATTATGTGAAGTGATGGTGTTCGGCATTTCTATAGTTGACCGAGCCTTCATTCGACAAACAGACATCCATTGACTAGATCTTCGTCTCCTCGTAGGGTATTCAAGATAGAAAACTTGACCCTCTTGTACTCCAAAGATAAAAGGTTCAAACTTATTGAACCTTTTGTTCCCATGCACCTCAACTAAATTGTAATTTGGATGTATTCGAGTACCTGTTCTTGGAGTCGGATTGTACCATGCACATTTGAACAACACACACCTTTTTAAAGGTAATGCAGGGTATTCAACCTCTATGATTTCGTTGAGTATTCCATAATAATCGAACTCAATGTTACTATTATCCATAGATCCTTTGATGCATATACCAGAATTGTAGGTTAACCTGTTTGATTCTCGGTGTCTGACATGGAATTTTAGGCCATTAATATAGTAACCAGAGTAAACCATTATTTACGGAGAGGACCTGATGCAAGATTCAATATCCTATCATCTTCGACATTTGAAATTCTACGATCTTTCACCTACAAAAATAATGTTAACATAAATTAGGATATTGAATACTATTTCTTAAAACCTAAATTTATTCAAGTTAAATTGTTGTAACTTACATATATTTGGAACCATAATGCAAATTCTGTCTCTAACTTTGCAGCTATTTCGCTAGCTCCAAAAGAAGGATTTTGCCTATATAATTGTTGTTCGTATAAGCTGGCAAAGAATTTATTAGATAATTAAAACATTTAAAATGCTCATTGTAACATTTCAAAATGAATGTAAATTTTATTAGAGAAGGTAACTTACTTTATATATGGTTTGATCTCATTACAGTTTAGAAGTATGTATGTCCTGACAGCATGGTATTCCTGTTCAGTTAACCATCTAGATGAAGCTCCACCAATTGCCTTGCCAGGATACTTGAAAATAGAAAGCATCGAAGGGTCGATCGGCCGAGCATCATCAAAATTTCTTGGACATTTGCGATGTCTGGTTTTTACATGATCAGCAAAATAATATGAGCAAAAAGAGGATGCTTCTTCAACCAGATAAGCATTACTTATTGACCCCTCAACTCTTGCTTTGTTACGAACATTATTCTTCAATTTCCTCAAAAATCGTTCAAATGGATACATCCATCTGTACTGAACAGGTCCAGCTATTTCAGCCTCGTATGGTAAATGGACTGGCAAATGTTCCATTGAATCAAAAAAACTAGGAGGAAAAATTCTTTCCAGTTTACATAGTATGAGAGGAATGTCTGTTTTTAGACGAACCATATCATCCACCATAATACACCTTGATGTCAGATCTTTAAAAAATAAACTCAATTCTGTGAGCGCTTCCCAAACATTCTGAGGAAGTAAGTCATGAAAAGCTACTGGAATAAGTCTTTGCATAAACACATGACAGTCATGACTTTTCATTCCGAACATCTTTAATCTGTTCATATCGACGCATCTACTCATATTAGAAGCATACCCATCAGAAATTTTATTTCTTTCAACCAACTACATAATGCTTGCTTTCCATCTTTGTCCAATGTATAACAAGCCTTTGGATATCTGTTAGATGTTTCATCCTGATGCAATTCTGGTCTGTTAACTAGCTCTTTTAATTCTTCACGTGATTTTGCAGTGTCTTTAGTTTTTCCAGGGACGTTCATCACAGTGTTGAATATATTATCGAACACATTTTTTTCAACATGCATAACATCTAAATTATGTCGAATAAGCAGATACTTCCAATAGGGTAGCTCCCAAAATATACTCCTTTTCTTCCATCCACACTTACACATCCGGACAAGGTACTTGTTTATGTCATCCGCACCAGGTTGAGAAACTGGAAGAAATCCATAACTGTCAATTTGTTCAATCATATCTTCACCTGAAGTAATCACTGGAGGAGATTTGCTGACTATTACATTCTTTAGGAAATTTTTTTTATTTCTCCGAAAAGGGTGATCAATGGGTAAAAATTTACGGTGGTTATCGAACCAAGAAACTTTCCCACTGCAAGGTAATGAAAATGCATCAGAGTCCATCATGCAATGTGGGCATGCTAATTTTCCCGATGTACTCCATCCTGACAACATCGAATATGCTGGAAAATCACTGATTGTCCATAATAATGCAGCATTAATGTAAAATTAGTTTTACTTGCAACATCATAAGTCAAGGACCCTACATTCCATAAATCACTCAACTCAGCAATCAAAGGTTGGAGGAAAATATCTATCTTCTCTTTAGGATTGCTTGGACCAGGAATCAGTATAGTAAGGAACATAAATTCATCTTTCATGCACATCCATGGCGGCAAATTATACGGTGTTAATATAACTGGCCAAGAAGAATATTGTTGTCCTGATTGACCAAATGGTTGAAATCCATCTGCAGAAAGTCCAATCGCACATTACGTGGTTCCATATTAAATGAAGGAAACAGACTATCAAGATGTTTCCATGCAGGAGAATCACAGGGATGACACATTAGACCTCCATCGTGTACATGCTCATGATGCCATATCATGTGACTAGCTGTAGCAGTAGATGCATATAAACGTTGAAGTCTTGCAGTCAATGGAAAGTAATACATCACTTTCCAAGCAATCTTTTTCTTTTTCTTCCCGGGTATGCGAGTAAGAGGCTTATAACGAGGATGACTACATATTTTGCATTCACTCATTTCATTATCTTCATTCCAAAATATCATGCAGTTATTGATACAACAATCAATCTTCTCAACTGGCAAACCTAAACCATTGACCAATTTTTTGGTATTATAAAAGCTATCGGTCATTATGTTATCAGCAGGAAGCAACTCAGACATCAATTGACATATGTCATCGTAGCATCTTTCTGAAAAGTGATGTTCTGCTTTCAAATTTAATAATCTTGCAGTAGCTGATAGTTGCGAATGACCAGAAGGAATGCCTTCCCACAGTTCTCTTTCACTGGTCTTTAACATTTCAGATAATTGTTGATATTCTTGTGTTGGTATATCATCTACATGAGAAAATTGAACAACATTGATTGCATCCTCAACCATTGTTTGCATTCCAATATTAGTTGTTGTATCAGGTGCAACAACATGTATATCAGATGTTGAACCAGCAGAAGGTCCAATTGGTTCATACACATAAGGTTCTCCGTGACAGTACCAATTATAGTAATTTGGCACAAATCCATTTCTACATATATGAACTCTGACAGTGTCCTCATCACGAAAAGCTCTGTTTCTGCATTTTTTGTGATTACACGGACACCGTAATTCGGGACCATTCAAACATTCAGGGTGATTTTTAGCAAAGTTCATAAAAGTTTCCAGTTCAGAAACAAAATCATCTCTGATAAATCCATTCTCTAATCGGTTGTACATCCAAGCTTTGTTCATATACATTTTTGCCTAATCATGAGTAATTTAGTTGTAAGATGAGAATATCAAATAAATTACTAGTAATCAGTGAAAAGACATACTATACTAGTAAGATCAATAGAATTAAGACCAATTTTAATAAATTACTAATTTACACCATATAATAGTAACAAAATAAATTTACAATGATCTAACACATAATATAAACATTACAACGAAAATAAAAATAAAATAGATACCTTAAATCAAGTACACGTCAAGAAGGGAAGCAGCAACTGCAGTAACCTACAAAAGTAAAAATTAAATCTAATTAATAACAAATTATGCAGTATTAAGTTAACGAAACGTACAATTGGGACGTCGACAGCCGAATTGGCACGCTAGAGCCACCGATAGCCAAATTGACACGCCGGAGAGCGGAACGGGCACGTCGGCAGCACGAAGAGCCAACCGACCCAAATGGGCAGCCAGCCGCCAGCCCAATTGCCCAGCCGACCCAAATGGCCGCAAGGCTGCCGAATTGAGTCGCTAGACTGCCGCCAGCCCCAATTGGTCCTGCCGGAGGCTGCCCGGCAGCCCAATTGACCTGCCGGAGTGCCAATTAGAACGCTAGAAAGCCAGGGGTATGCCAGGGGAGGGTGCGGCGTGCCCCCTAGATGCAGGGGCACGGCGGCGTGCCACCTGGCCAGCCGCCGTGGCACCTGGGCCCGCCGGCGTCACCCAGGACCCCCGCTGAGCACCCTGCCCCGGCGGCAATTTCCCTGGGGCGCTGGCGACGCGCCTGGGCCGCCGGCGACGCGCCTGGGACGCCGCCGTGCCCCCAGGCCGCAGGGGCACACCGGCGATTCCCTTGGGGCGCCGGCAAGGGCGTGAAGCGCCGGCGACGCGCCTGGGCAGGGCACGGCGATGATTCCTAGTCGAGCGCCGGCAAAGCGTGGCCACAGGGCCGGACCCGCGGCTTGGAAGAAGAAGAACAAAAGAGAAGAAGAGAGAAACCTTACCAACGAGGAGACTCCGTGCACCGCCGACAATCGCGAGCGAGGATCGATCGGAAGAGAAAGGACACGTGAAGAGAAAAGAATCGGGTTGCCCTAATTTTATCATGTTTTCCTGACGGCATACCGACGGAACTAATTCCGTCGGTAATCTACGAAATATCGCGCCCAAAAATTTTGCCAAATCGCGCCAAAAAGCCATTTCCGACGGAAACTTCAGTTCCGTCGGAAATTTCCAACGGAACAGCCCTGTTCCGTCGGAAATACCCCCTTTTCCGACGGTATGAACAGTTTCGTCGGAAAAATTTAGGTTCGCGCCGAACTGAAAATATTTATCATTTTGTCAGAAAATACTTGTTCCAACGGAATTGCTGTTCCGTCAGAATTTTCCGACGGGTTTGCTATTCCGTCGGAACCCTTTGGTCCACGGAAACAAAGATGATGTTCAATTTACCGACGGGGGGACGGAATTTGCCGACGGAAAAATTATTCCGTCAGTAAATACCGACGGAATTTGTATTCCGTCGGGAAAAATACCGACGGAATAAATTTCCGTCGGTAATCCTGAGATTTCTTGTAGTGTGTTGGGATGGTATTAATGTTGGCAGTTACAGATTGCACTGAAATTAACAAAAAAAAATTATTTAAGCTCACGATTTAACTAAAGCCAAGAACGTATATATAATAAAATTATGCAAATAAATAAAATTTTAAATGCATATAAATGGGTTCCTTATGAGATACCACATATAATATTGCATTTTAATGTGTAGATTAAAATATAATTTGTTAGCGGCACTCTCTGATATAACTCAATTTTTAATTGGTCACACAATGTGTCTTCCTTTGGGCCGACCCATTGTGTGCATAATATGAAACTTTATATGAGTTATATTTTGATCCATAGCTTACAACAACTTTAATCTGCCACGCAATATGTCTTCCTTTGGGACGTCATATTTTGTGCATGATCAGAACAAAATAAATTATGTTCAATAATTGTAAATTATCTTGAACATATATCTGGCATAAAAGCAACCTTCCTTTGGCTGATTGCTCTTAGCATAGATATACGCCTACCAACACAAAATACACTAAACCGACCTAAGGTGCTTTCCATTAGGCCGACACAATAGTTCAATTTAGAAGCACGTTGTATAGATAGACCCAAGAAAATTCTAGATATTTCATCGAACAGATAATTTCTTTATTAGTCTTGACACCTCAAAAAATTAAGCTCATTAATCGATTGACACTATATGGTAATCAAATAGTATGATCCAATTGATTATCCCAATCGATCTAAAAACTTAATATATATACGACTATATCATATATATGTTGGACCTTGGATGGCTATAGAGGGGGGGTGAATGTAGCCAGACACCCACAAGTTGCACTTTGAAGTTTTCTGCGTGATCAGATTAGCAGCGGAAGAAAATGCAGAACAAAGAACAACGCAAAGAAGGAAACGCAAACCAAGCAAACGCTAACACCGTGATGTACAAGGTTCGGGGATAACTTGCCCCTACTCCTTGACGTGCTCATAAGGTGAGCGATCCCTTGATCGTCGGCAGATCAAGCCCCGGTGAACACCAGATAAGATAGAGTCTCCTTCTCGGTGGAGAAACCTCTCAATAGATCTCACGGATGATGAAACTTGAGTACAGGAGATCACAGAAGAAGGGATGCTCACTCAGATCTCACAAGGATGTAATAGAACGCTTAAGCACAAAGCAACAGAGAGCACAAACACAGCCCAGCCAAACTTCTCAAGTTTCTGTCTTGTTCGCCTCAGCTCCTCTGCTTCCAGCTTCGTCTCTTAAGCTCCTGCTCAACGTCGCCAGCTCCATCAGCACCACTGACCCACACCCTGACCCACTGACCTCTCTGAGCACTCAGTCCATTGGACACTCCTCCAGCTGAGCCTCCGTCAGTTGCCAGTCGTGCCTTTGTCAGTTGCCAGTTGCGCCAGACGCCGTTGAGACCTGAAAACACAATAGATCCAAACCTGCTCCATAGAAAGCCTCCCATTGACCCTCCTTGAGTGTTTGAATCATCTGCTATCACCTGCACACTTAATCAGATCATTAGCATAGCAAATCAGCAGAGAATCATGCATCAGAGATTAAGAGCAGGGAAATCAGATGTGTTCAGACGTGATCAAAGCGTCTGACAATGCATTTTGAATTAAAGTGATCGGTCACCGGACTGATCAGAGAGCCTCCTGATCGGTCACCAGATCGATCAGGGTGGGTTCAGACCGATCAGGCTCCATCCTGATCGGTCCCCAATGCTCAATCAGAAATCGCGATTTCTCTGGGACTCTCCTGGACCGATCCCAGGTTGTGGATCGGTCACCAGACCGATCCTCCCATTTGCAGAGTGATTCCTTAGCTTCGCAGTCCAACCCTCCTGATCGGACATCGGACCGATCAGAGAGCCTCCTGATCGGTCACCAGACCGATCAGGGCATGCTCAGACCGATCAGGCTCCGTCCTGATCGGTCATAGTGAGGAACTCGCGACACTTGATCGTTCTCCAGAATGGTCTGAACAGTGTTTCAGATCAGTCACCAGACCGATCAGGAGCAGATCAGTAAGGGTCCCAAAAACCCACTGGATGATTCCTGATTGGTCACCGGACCGATTAGGAGCAGAGCAGTAGGGGAACTCAACTCACTGTGGGCTCCCTGATCGGTCACCAGACCGATCAATTATCGCTGGATCGGTCACCAGACCGATCCACGAAGGTGCATCGTGCCAACTTCCCTGATCGGTCACCAGACCGATCCAGGCAAGGTCAAATCCATTCTAAGTCACGAGAACAAGCATCCAACCCTTCTCTGACTCGTTCTTAGTCCCCTGGACCAAGACTACGTGCCCAGTTTCACTCACTGGGACTTCAACCTAGCTTCCCAAGCTAAGACCTGGCTTCACTCACCAGGATTTCATCACCTAGCCCTCCAAGCTAGGACTTTTCACCCAACCCTCCAAGTTAGGACTTTTCACCTAGCCCTCCAAGCTAGGACTTTTCACCCAACCCTCTAAGTTAAGACTTTTCACCTAGCCCTCCAAGCTAGGACTTCAATCAACCCGTGCCTAGTCCCCGACCAGGACTTAATCACAATTAGTTCAACCAAACTTAAATCAAACCTTAAATCAGTGTCAACACCAAAACAACAATCGGGCCAGACTGCATCAACAATATAGAACTCTCGTTTAAAAATTAGAGTTTTTTTATGGTTTTATAATTAAATAATATTAAATAATATTATTTAATCTCTTCATCAAGAACAAATATTTGATGCATTAGCCTTTTATATATATAAAATTCACTTTACTGTTTCTACGAAACATTTTTTTCGACATTAAAGAAAAAAAAATATTTCACATGAGAGAAATTTTCATCGAAAAAAATAATTTTAATCGATATAATTCCTAATTCATCTTATCACAAATTTAAGACGATAATCGATTAAAATAAATTTGTATAATCAATTAAATCAAATTTATTCTGTTCATAATTTTAGACTTGATAATCGATTGATTGACCAAGTCAATCGATTAAACCATCACAATTTAATCTAAAAAAAATTAGGTTAAATATGACAGTTCTTCCGCCGTTTTCGTATTTTTTCACATAAAATATGAAAAACTTAGAAAACAAGTTTATCCTAGAATTTTCTTTTACATGATTTTCGACGATAAAAATTGTATTATACTAGGAAAACTTAATCTAGCATACATACAATAAATCGACGAAAAAAAATTTAAACTTTATTACCATAAAAACGATGAAACAAAGCCAAGGCTCTGATACCAATTGATAGAACATTGTGTTTTCTCCTAACCGCATGAATTTTAGAAAACCAAATAAGAACTCGAAGAGAAAACATAATATATATAAGCATGGATTTATTGTTTCATCGAATCATGACATAACATAAATAAAATGCATAAACCGAAAGATAAAGAACCTGATTGATTAGCCATCGTCTTTGTCGTGACGTCTTCGGCTTGATCCCTGTGGAAGAAAATACAGCGGAAAGAAGGAGAATCTTCTAAGGGGCTTAGGGTTGACGACGCCGTAAAATTTTTTGTCAATAGGGAACAAGAAATTAGGTCAAGATAATCTCTAAACCCTTGGGGACATCCCCTTTATATAGAAATCCAATATGTTATCAACCCATAGAAATAACATATTGGTCTAAAGAGTTCTATACATTGAATCCGCATCTAATAATCCGAAACCCAATAAACATAAGTTAGAACGGCTCAGATTATATTTACATGTGCAACTTAAAAATAAGCCCACCTAATAGAGATAATAATAATATTCAACATCTATCCCTTTGTCCTGTTCCGTAACTCCAGATGGACTTGCAGACAACCTGCCATAAGCCGTTTCACAGCCACAATTAACCCCAAAGCAAAAGCATTAAAAGCCAAACTCTAATTCACAAACCTGCCAAATTCAAACGAAGCAAACAACTAATACGTGCAACCTCCCTCGGCATGTAATCCCTCTGTATATCCACTGCATGCCATGCCATGTACTTCCTTATATCACAATTGTCCCCCTGCGCTTTCTGTTTCGGCTCCTCTCGTCTCGGTGCGCCACTTGCCCTTCCCCTTCTCAACCTCCATCAGCCTCTTTATATATCCGTCGATCTCTAATTGCCTGCTAAATTGACATTAGTCTTCTTCTCTGTCTTCTCAAAGATGGGCGGCGAGAGCTGCATCCCAACGTTGGCCATGGTCGCTGTGCAGGTGGGGTACGCAGGCATGAACGTGCTATCCAAGTTGGCCCTGGACGACGGCATGAGCCCTTTTGTCATCACTGCTTACCGGCAGGTCGTCGCCACTCTGATCCTCTTCCCCATTGCTTTCTTTCTCGAGAGGTACATTATCTAATTCATTAAGCAGGCTAGTTAGGATTCGAATTGAAGTAGTTTAATTTGGTGCTTGCAGAGAAGCTTTCAGGTTGATCACCGGCAAAGTCATCGTCCAGATTCTCTTCAGCTCCATCTTTGGGTGAGTCTTCAGCAGACTGATGATTTTATGAGCATGGAAGACCAGAGAGCAGGTGGCAGCTTGCATGTGCATGCTGTGCATAAAATGATATCGGTTAATTAATTCACCATCAAACAAATTATGTTAAATGCAAAAAAAAATTGTATTAATTAATTTGAGTAGATTTTTTTTTTTACATGGAAATATAGAAGAAAATAGATGGTGATAGGTTTATGATGGAAACAGGGCTACGTTGAACCAGGTTCTGTACTTTCTCGGGCTTAAATTATCAACCCCAACGATCGCTTGTGCCCTCACCAACATCCTCCCTGCCATCACCTTCATCATCGCAATCCCTTTCAGGCATCGTTAAAATAACAGAAACTTTTAAATATATATTATTAAGGATCTACGTTACCAGTTGGTTAAATTTTGCTCTGGAGCATGCAGAATGGAGACGGTGGGTTTTAGAACACTAGCAGGCCAGGCCAAAGTCGGAGGAACAGTTCTATGCGTAGGCGGTTCCATGCTGATGACTTTCTACAGAGGAGGCCTCATCAGGATGTGGCCATCCCCTATTCACTGGAGGTACGCCGAGGAGATGAGCAGGGACACCGGCGGCGGCGGCGGCCAGAACATGGCCCTCGGTGCCGCCTTGGTCATCGTCAGCTGCTTAGCTTGGGCAATCTGGTTCATCATCCAAGTACGGGAAACAATAATTACGATCGATCGTATTGCACTAAGAAACATTGTTAACACGCAGCTAGCGCATGCGCAGGCGAAGATGAGCAAGAGCTTCTCTTCTCCTTACACCAGCTCGGCCATGTTGTGCTTCATGGCGGGCGTGCAGTGCCTGGTTTTAGCTGCCTGTACCGACAGAAAGGCGTCGGCGTGGGCGATGGGTTGGGACATCAGGCTCGCCGCCTCCGTCTACGCTGTACACGCATACACAAATCCATAAGCCTTCGCAAACTAGTTAACAAAATCACACCAAATTCGCTCGACTGAATCGATTTATTATTTTTTTTCAGGGCTTGATTGGCTCCGGATTGGCCGTTTCACTCATGTCATGGTGCATAGCGAGAAGAGGCCCTCTGTTCGTCTCAATGTTCAGCCCGCTGCTGCTGATTACTGTGGCAGTCTTAGGCTGGGCGATCCTCGATGAGAAGCTCTACGTGGGAAGGTGAATATTGCAGTACAACTTGTTCAGTATCGAAGCGTATATGAATCTGAGACTGGCTCGCTCTCTGTTTGCAGTGCAGTAGGATCACTGTTGATAGTTGGAGGGCTGTACATGGTTCTTTGGGGAAAAGGAAGGGAGATTAAGCAGCTGGGTCAGATTCAGGTAGTAGACAAAGAGGAAGATGACGAGGAAGGAGGATCTTTGTCTGCAATTAGCTTGGCAGTGCTCTCTAGTACTCCCAAGTCACCAAGACATCAGGTCGAAGCAGAGTAGTTTAAGCTTGACGCAGAGGAGGGCTTCCCTCCAAGGGTGTACGGTTCAATGATCTGCGCAGTATGGTTCTATGCTGGTGGATCCTTTTCAATGCATGGTCTAACGTTGATGATGATAATCACTTTGCACTCGCTTATTGGTGAATGATATGGCTCTACTTAAGTTGTTTAGTTTAATGATAAATTAGTTTATTCTTGACATTCTTGTGCTTCTTGAAGGTTAGTAACATATGAAAACTTAGAAGCTAACAAAAACCTGATAACAAAATTATAATCACATTCGATTAATTATGACTTGTAACAAGTCTAACTGTTACCAAATACCACAGGCCCAACATGCAACCCAAAAAGATTAAGGGTCGAAGCATCATGCGAAATGTAAATAACTCCCAGAAACCTGCAACAAATATACTTTAAAAGAAGTTACAATTAAAATCAATGTCAAAAACCATTTGAGCCATAAATTACAAAAGATGATCATCTAATGGAGTAAATAGAATGGAGGAGAGTCTTAGCGGTATGACTTTGTGGTCACAGATTTGAGTCACGAAAACCGTTTTGTGTACTGTAGAATGCACTTTGGTTGAGACGTGTGGCTTGTGTAGTCTTTGACCCGTCACTTGAGTTTTGCTCCTAATCTGGGCCTTTTTTACTATATATGGAGCAAGCATCAATTTTTGGTGTAGATAGATTTTGAACCCATGACCCAGCCTTCAACTTCCTTGATCTTATATGAGACGCTTTTGCCTCTTGTCTGGATCAGTGTTATCCTCCAACTGATTTCTACTTTTCATCCATGTTGACGACTCATAGATCATGTCACACTAATAAGAATGTTTAGTCGGAGTTATCCATGTCTTCCTTCCATTAATTCTCTTTCCCTTGTCTTTCTCGCCTCATATCGTGCCCTTGTGATGGTTGGCTAAAGCTAAGTTGGATAAGAACAGCATCTTTTGAAT
Source organism: Boesenbergia rotunda (assembly GCA_024364735.1). Taxonomy (NCBI): domain Eukaryota; kingdom Viridiplantae; phylum Streptophyta; class Magnoliopsida; order Zingiberales; family Zingiberaceae; genus Boesenbergia; species Boesenbergia rotunda. The sequence continues at coordinate 275,825 of JAGFNQ010003737.1, read as the reverse complement.
TGATTACTAAAAAATGTTTATTGCATGAAGCTAAGTCATCAAGCCATTGTGCATTTTCTGCATGTTTTGTCATGTCATGCACTCCATCTTTTAACCTCGCCAGAAATTGATAGAATGCGTTTTTCATACTACAAAACCGATGAGACGTGAATTATTTAGAAACCATTAAAAAAACCACCAGTATGATTCAGAATTCAGATGTCCTACTAACTAGCTTATGGTTTCATTTATTTTTCAGTTTATTATTGTTATTGTTGCTATTGTTGTTTTATAATCAAAACGAAGAGTAGATATATATATATATATATATGTGGAATGGATATGATACTTGGAAGTGCTCCTTGACCTTTCTAGTTTGCTAAAATTCTATGGAGTAGCCCTAGATTTCTCGTGTGAGATCAAGATTGGACCTCTGGTTGAAATTGACACTGGAGAAAATTTGCTTTCTATAGTAAACATTAATATGAAATTAATGTAGAAATCTTTCTACTTGCGTCATGGGGACATTTAGTAAAAAGATCAGTAGTGAAACATGCAACTGTGCAGTTTATTCTGAAAATGAAAGATTCACTATTCAGATAACAACTTGTGAGATGATGAAGACCTGCAAATGTGGTTTGCAACTAGGAATTAATGCCTATTTCTTGTCCTGTCATTTTCACCTCATGGAAGAGGTCCCAGTCCTTTTATATGATATTGAAAACACTGTACAAATATAACATAGGTCATATTTGCATACGAATCAATTGGGTTTAGAATAATTCGAACTCTAAATCTAAGTCTATAAATAAAAAATTAAACATTTATGAACATATTTGTTGTTCAATTTAATAAAAATTTATTTATGTTCATTCAATATATATAAAATCAATTAAATAAACAAACTTGATAACTCGTTAACCTAAATAAATAAGCTTAAATATATATATGTTCAACTTGTTAATATTAGTAAATAATGTACACAAATCATATTCATTAATAAAAATTTTATCAACATGAATAAGCAAAAATATTATAATGAAGAAATAAGTTTGAATTATTCTTAATAATCAATCAAGCAAACAAAAATTTTAACATTAATCAAAAAATCTTAACTTGAGAGTTCGATAACATCTAAACGAATCAAACTCAAACCAAGCAAGAATCGAGTTCAACCTCATAAAAAATAAACAAAGTCATGCTTAAATAAATATTTCAATAGATTGATTCATTTTAGACTCTGCTTGACTTGGTTAGCTTATTAAAACAAACTTGAACACCTCAAAACTGACCTCAACTTAGCTTGTTTACAACCCTATCTAGATCTACACCCCCTACCCGGTACGGGCGAGAGGGAACTCTCATCCATACATGTTTACAATATTAAAAATTATGATCCAATATAAATAGGCTTCATATCACAAAACTCCAAATATGAGATTAAACTCCTATTCATATTAGTCATTAGACTCCATTTTTCCATTTACTTTGCCAACAACACATGGCCCTCACTTATCAGTCAACTTGGAAGATTGCGTTCCCTTGAGGCAGCTTTCTACCAACCTCAAATAAGTTTCACTGCTTCTCCTCCAATGAGATGCTAAAGAGTAGGATTCCTGCTGCCAACATTTTCTCCAGGGTTCTGTGTGTGGAACATCTGTTGGGCCATTAATCACACTAGATAGAATTAAAGTTTTACACCATCCGTGTGACATTACTACAAAGTTGACAATATCTGAAGAAGACTGTTCTTCATCTACTGTATCAGGACGACACAGTAACACTCACTCAGCCCCAAGATATTAATTCATATCATTCAGTGCTACCAGCAATACAATTCACCATCATCTCAGAATGACTTGTGCAGGCAAAATAAAAGTCAACCCTGCCCCAACTAAAAATGATCTATCTAAACGACCTGCTGAAGTGAACACACTGCAATATTAGATATTTATGGCGATGAAAGTTCATTGATATGATATGCAACAGGCCTTAGCATGATGAAGTACTAAAGGATTGGGGGAGAATGATGCACTGAGTCTAGTGTTTCTTGCAATAGGAGATTGGGCCATAAAAAAAGTGCAAAGGATGAGTATGATGATAAAAATTTTGTGAGATGCCGGTGAAATTAAAGTAGGCAAATCCGAGAGGAACACACGTCCTTCATGCTTCAATAACTCATCACCTTACAGTTCCTACCAATTGCAGTCAACCTTTTGAATTCTGTTTACAATATTCTCACTTCATCATAGCCATGTTTTGCCACTTGGATCATCATTGCCGTCATCATTGAATCGCACAAAAGCTAGCGAATCTGTAGTTTAAGAAAATTAACTAAGAGATCGCGTATGGAGTTGAACAATCTAAGAGGCAGTAGCAATTGCTCAAGGACCTGCCATTTGAAAACTAATCTTGGTAGCATACGAACCTATATAAATCCTCTAGCTCATAAACAAACTTTAAGCTGGTATTTAAAGAAATTAATTGAGGACTTGGAGTACTG
>JAGFNQ010003737.1:86785-268133 GCA_024364735.1 Boesenbergia rotunda | reverse complement strand
TTTTTTCTCAAATAATAATGTGGTCACGGTACAACTTGGCACAATAAGAATTCCAAGTATTTTTAAATTTTACCTCGTGACCGTCCTCCCATGTATATTTTTTCTGCAATACAATTTATTCAAATGAGTTTATTCAATATTAGAATAGTATGTATTAGAATAGTAAATATATTAAAAATACTTACGACAAATTCATTGTAATAAAAAGTTTTCGTCTCCTCGTCTACATGTCTCCATGTAATGCCAGCAGTGCAGGCTCTTTCTTTAAATTTTCCAGTAATATAACTGGATACTCGGTGACCTTCAGGATAAAATCTGCATATAAATTATATTAAATTTTGAACTCAATGTATAATAACTAAACTTAAATTAATAATAATCATAATTACTTACGATTCTCCAACGATTTTCAGAGTCTTGTAGCCACGGAGTACAACTGGCTGCTGACCTGGCTGCTGCTCTTCCTGCTCCTGTGCCATAATACTATCTGCACAAAAAAATTACTATAGATCATTATAAAGATTGGAGATATGATCATATAAATAAAAGATAAAATGAATACATAACTTACATGATAAACCAAAAAATATTGTATCAGGTTTTATTAGTCAGATCACATTAATCAATAGTAGCATCTTCTAAATATTCATCGCTAGACTATATTAGTTCAACATTTTCGTCACTGCTAGACATATCTCCATCATCTATATCCTCGTAGGTGACATTAATATCTACAAGTAATTGGGATGTAGACTGAAGTTGAGAATCAACTGAATATCTCTCTACATAATCATTTTGCATTGCATCCTGATTTAGAGAAGTGATGGTGTTCGGCATTTCTATAGTTGACCGAGCCTTCATTCGACAAACAGATAGCCATTGACTAGATCTTCGTCTCCTAGTAGGGTATTCAAGATAGAAAACTTGACCCGCTTGTACTCCAAAGATAAAAGGTTCAAACTTATTGAACCTTTTGTTCCCATGCACCTGAACTAAATTGTAATTTGGATGTATTCGAGTACCTGTTCTTGGAGTCGGATCGTACCATGCACTTTGAACAACACACATTTTTTTAAAGGTAATGCAGGGTATTCAACCTCTATGATTTCGTCGAGTATTCCATAATAATCGAACTCAATGTTACTATTCTCCATAGATCCTTTGACGCATATACCAGAATTGTAGGTTAACCTATTTGATTCTCGGTGTCTGACATGGAATTTTAGGCCATTAACATAGTAACCAGAGTAAACCCTTATTTTACGGAGAGGACCTGATGCAAGATTTAATATCCTATCATCTTCGACATTTGAAATCCTACGATCTTTCAACTATGAAAATAATGTTAACATAAATTAGAAGATGAATAATATTTCTTAAAACTCAAAATTATTCAATTAAACTTGCTGTAACTTACATATATTTGGAACCATAATGCAAATTCTGTCTCTAACTTTGCAGCTATTTCACTAGCACCGAAAGATGGATTTTGCATATATAATTGTTGTTCGTATAAGCTAGCAAAGAATTTATTAGATAATTAAAACATTTATAAAATGCTCATTGTAACATTTTAAAATTAATGTAAATTTTATTAGAGAATGTAACTTACTTTATATATGGTTTGACCTCATTACAGTTTAGAAGTATGTATGGCCTGACAGCATGGTATTCCTGTTCAGTTAACCATCTAGATGAAGCTCCACCAATTGCCTTGCCATGATACTTGAAAATAGAAAGCATCGAAGGGTCGATCGGCCGAGCATCATCAAAATTTCTTGGACATTTGCGATGTCTGGTTTTTACATGATCAGCAAAATCATATGAGCAAAAAGAGGATGCTTCTTCAACCAGATAAGCATTACTTATTGACCCCTCAACTCTTGCTTTGTTACGAACATTATTCTTTAATTTCCACAAAAATCGTTCAAATAGATACATCCATCTGTACTGAACAGGTCCAGCTATTTCAGCCTCGTATGGTAAATGCACTGGCAAATGTTCCATTGAATCAAAAAAACTAGGAGGAAAAATTCTTTCCAGTTTACATAGTATGAGAGGAATGTCTATTTTTAGACGAACCATATCATCCACCATAATACACCTTGATGTCAGATCTTTAAAAAATAAACTCAATTCTGTGAGCGCTTCCCAAACATTTTGAGGAAGTAAGTCATGAAAAGCTACTGGAATAAGTCTTTGCATAAACACATGACAGTCACGACTTTTCATTCCGAACATCTTTAATTTGTTCATATCGACGCATCTACTCATATTAGAAGCATATCCATCAGAAAATTTTATTTCTTTCAACCAACTACATAATGCTTGCTTTCCATCTTTGTCCAATGTATAACAAGACTTTGGATATCTGTTAGATGTTTCATCCTGATGCAATTCTGGTCTGTTAACTAGCTCTTTTAATTTTTCACGTGATTTTGCAGTGTCTTTAGTTTTTCCAGGGACGTTCATCACGGTGTTGAATATATTACCGATGACATTTTTTTCAACATGCATAACATCTAAATTATGTCGAATTAGCAGATACTTCCAATAGGGTAGCTCCCAAAATATACTCCTTTTCTTCCATCCACACTTGCACATCCGGACAATGTACTTGTTTATGTCATCCGCACCAGGTTGAGAAACTGGAAGAAATCCATAACTGTCAATTTGTTCAATAATATCTTCACCTGAAGCAATGACTGGAGGAGATTTGCTGACTATTACATTCTTTAGGAATTTTTTTTATTTCGCCGAAAAGAGTGATCAATGGGTAAAAATTTACGGTGGTTATCGAACCAAGAAACTTTTCCACTGCAAGGTAATGAAAATGCATCAGAGTCCATCATGCAATGTGGGCATGCTAATTTTCCCGATGTACTCCATCCTGACAACATCGAATATGCTGGAAAATCACTGATTGTCCATAATAAAGCAGCATGTAATATAAAAGTAGTTTTGGTTGCAACATCATAAGTCAAGGACCCTACATTCCATAAATCACTCAACTCAGCAATCAAAGGTTGGAGGAAAATATCTATCTTCTCTTTAGGATTGCTTGGACCAGGAATCAGTATAGTAAGGAACATAAATTCATCTTTCATGCACATCCATGGCGGTAAATTATACGGTGTTAATATAACTGGCCAAGAAGAATATTGTTGTCCTGATTGACCAAATGGTTGAAATTCATCTGCAGAAAGTCCCAATCGCACATTCCGTGGTTCCATATTAAATGAAGGAAATACACTATCAAGATGTTTCCATGCAGGGGAATCACAGGGATGACACATTATACCTCCCTCGTGTACATGCTCATGATGTCATATCATTTGACTAGCTGTAGCAGTAGATGCATATAAACGTTGAAGTCTTGCAGTCAATGGAAAGTAATACATACATTTCCAAGCAATCTTTTTCTTTTTCTTCCCGGGTATGCGAGTAAGAGGCTTATAACGAGGATGACCACATATTTTACATTCACTCAGTTCATTGTCTTCATTCCAAAATATCATGCAGTTATTGATACAACAATCAATCTTCTCAAATGGCAAACCTAAACCATTGACCAATTTTTTGGTATTATAAAAGCTATCGGTCATTATGTTATCAGCAGGAAGCAACTCAGACATCAATTGACATATGTCATCGTAGCATCTTTCTGAAAAATGATGTTCTGCTTTCAAATTTAATAATCTTGCAGTAGCTGAAAGTTGGGAATGACCAGAAGGAATGCCTTCCCACAGTTCTCTTTCACTGGCTTTTAACATTTCAGATAATTGTTGATATTCTTGTGTTGGTATATCATCTACATGAGAAAATTGAACAACATTGATTGCATCCTCAACCATTGTTTGCATTCCAATATTAGTTGTTGTATCAGGTGCAACAACATTTATATCAGATGTTGAACCAGCAGAAGGTCCAATTGGTTCGTACACATAAGGTTCTCCGTGACAGTACCAATTATAATAATTTGGCACAAATCCATTTCTACATATATGAATTCTTACAGTGTCCTCATCACGAAAAGCTCTGTTTCTGCATTTTTTGTGATTATATGGACATCGTAATTCAGAACCATTCAAACATTCAGGATGACTTTTAGCAAAGCTCATAAAAGTTTTCAGTTCAGAAACAAAATCATCTCTGATAAATCCCTTATCTAATCGGTTGTACATCCAAGCTTTGTTCATATACATTTTTGCCTAATAATGAGTAATTCAGTTGTAGGATGAGAATATCAAACAAATAAAATTAAATTAAACCTATATCACAATTTTATATTAATTACATGTCATAAATAAACTATCAAGGTAACAACTATCAAGGTAACAAGTAAGATCAATCTATATAAACAGTGAAAACACGTACTAGTAAGAACAATCTAAGTAAGATCATTTCTAATAAATTACTAATTTACACCATATACTAATAACAAATTAAATTTACAATGATCTAACACATAATGTAAGCATTGCAACCAAAATAAAAATAAAATAGATACCTTAAATCAAGTACACGTCTAGAAGGGAAGCAGCAACTGCAGTAACCTATAAAAGTACAAACAAAATCTAATTAATAACAAATAATACAGTATTAAGGTAACAAAACGTGTCAATTGGGCAGCCCTCAATTCGAATTGCTACGACGACAACCGAATTGGCACGCTAGATCCAAACGGGCACGCGCAACAGCCCAATTGAGCCCAGCCGCCCATATTGGGCCAGCCGGCCATATTGGGCCAGCCAGCCTAATTGGGCCAGCTAGTCGGCCCAAATGGGCCGCTGGCCTTCCGGCAGCCCAAATGGCCTGCCGGAGTGCCAATTGTCACGCCGGCAAGCCAGGGGTCGGCTAGGGGAGGCCGTCGGCGTGCCCCCAGGCAGCAGGGGCACGCCGGCAAGCCAGGGGAGGCCGCCGGCGTGCCCCCAGGCAGCAGGGGCACGCCGGCAAGCCAGGGGAGGCCGCCGGCGTGCCCCAGGGTCGCCGGCGTGCCCCCAGGGCCGCAGGGGCACGCCGGCGTGGCCCCAGGGCTGCCGCCGTGCCACCTCGGCCACGCGCCTGGGCCACGGCGCCGAGGCTGTGAAGGCGCACGCCGCCGAGGCTGTGAACGCCGGAGACGCCCCTGGGGCGCCCGCAACCCCTTAGGGGCGTGGCGAGGACAAAGGCGCCGACAGTCGCGAGCAAGGAAAAAGAGCGATTGAGGAAGAAAGGCTTATCGACGAGACGAGGAGAGCGAGCGGCGGCGACAGTCCGGAGCGAGGAAGAGACGCGCGTGAGGGAAAATTAGGGCGTGCCCAAATTTTATGGCGGCGATTTTTTTAATTAGGGCGGCGATTTTTTTAGCCACTTTTTGGTTTAGCGCCGAAAACCCATTTCCGACGGAAGTACTGTTCCGTGGGAAATTTCCGACGGAATTACTGTTCCGTCGGAAATTTCCGACGGAATTACTGTTCCGTCGGGAATTTCCGACGGAACAGACGGAAGTACTGTTCAGTCGGAAATACAAAATTTTTTCGCGAAAATTTTTTTTCCGACAGAGAGGCTGTTCCGTCGACAGAGAGGGCAATGTTAAAAAAATTTCCAACAAAAAGGTCATTTTCCGACGGAAGAGTAATTCCGTCGGAAATTTCTGACGGAACAGTAATTCCGTCGGAAATTTCCGACGGAATAAATTTCCGACGGAATTATTGTTCCGTCAGAAATTTCCGACGAAACTGCTATTCCGTCGGAACCCATTTATTCCGGCCGGATAGGATTTTTAATTTGCCGACGGGAAACAATGGATTTTACCGACGGAAAATTTATTCCGTCAGTAAATTCCGACGGAATACAAATTCTGTCAGAAAAATACCGACGGAAAATAATTCCGTCGGTAATCCTGAGTTTTCTTGTAGTGCAATGAGAGTAAGGGATAAATTAATAATCGTAAAACTTTAAGGACCTTGTTTAAAATGTAGTTACGTGGTGACCATGATAAATATGGTGTCTTTTGATATATATATATATATATATATATATATATATATATATATATATATATATATATATATATATATATATATATATATATATAAAATGATTAATGAGATTTTTCCAATCAATCTCGGGTGATCGGTTCGACCATATAGAAATTTTCCATCGGCCGCCAGGGTAAATCGGGAAGCGTCGCAGTTGGCGGTCTAGAAGTCTAGTATCTCAGGATTCGCGTCATATTTGAAAAAAAAAATTTTATAAATACGTTATAGCTGAGGATTGAATCATAAATATTTAAAAAAGTAATAAGTCATTCTATCACTGTACTATAGTCCGGTGGCTCCTAGATCGCGTTTATGCAGTGCAACGTGCAGCCTTGCAATGGCATCCGCCGTCATTTTCTTTTGTTTCCTCTTCTTTCTCCTCTGCGCTTCTCCACGCGGCATATCAACGTCGAATCAACTTAATTGCTTTCTTGAAGCAACCGGAGGATCTTCCTTTTCTCCATCGAAGATTTACACTCCCAACACCATCTCCTTCACCACGTGGACTTACCCGTATAAGACATTTCGACAATGATTCTAGAATAAGGGATAAAATAATAATTGTGAATTAAACTTGAAGGAGCTGTATTTGATATCTCTATATATGGCCCCTAGATAGCGTTATACTTATACTCAGTGCGACGTACAGCCTTGCAATGGCGTCCGCCGTCATTTCCTTCTGTTTCCTCCTCTTCCTCCTCTGCACTTCTCACGCAGCAAATCATCAACATACCAATTTCCTCAATTGCTTTCTTGAAGCAACCGGAGGATCTTCAACGAAGATTTACACTCCCAACGACACCTCGTTCAACACCCTCTACCGCTCCTCGATCCAAAACCTCCGCTTCCTCTCCTCCAGTACTGCAGAGACTCCCTCCTTCCTCATCCTCCCCTCCGTCGCCCACGACGCGCAGGCCGCCGTCCTCTGCGGCCGCCGTCACGGCGTCCGCCTCAGAGTCCGCAGCGGCGGCCATGACTACGAGGGCCTCTCCTACGTCTCCTTCTCCAGTACTGACGGCCCGTTTGCGGTCCTCGACCTCTCTGGCCTCCGCTCCATCGACGTCGACGCCGAAGCCAGCACCGCCTGGGTCGGTGCTGGCGCCACCGTCGGTGAGGTGTACTACCACGTGGCTGCCGCCAGCCCCACCGCCGCCTTCCCTGCCGGTGTTTGCACCACGGTCGGTGTCGGCGGGCAGTTCAGCGGCGGCGGCATCGGGTCGTTGCAGAGGAAGTACGGCGCCTCCGCCGACAACGTCGTGGATGCCGAGCTCGTCAACGCGGACGGCGAGCTGTTGACCAGGGAGACCACGGGCTGGATCAGCTGGTGAAGCACTTGCCGCTTGAATCAGAGGGCGTGGGTTCGAGAGTCGACGGTATACGCGGGAGTAAAACCTCGCCTGCCGTTTAAAAAAAATCCCTCGCAACTGGGTACCTCACTTGCCCAGCATTCACCGTAATTTACCTCTTCCATGTTAGTCCTGGGACGGGCTGGCGGAGGCCGTTGGGGTGACGGATCCACCTTTTGAATCAGGAAGACTTGTTTTGGGCTATAAGAGGTGGTGGCGCGGCGAACTTCGGCGTCGTCGTGGCCTACAAATTGCGACTCGTCCCGGTGCCGCCCAAACTGACTCTGTTCTCCGTGAGCAGAACGCTGGAGGAGGGTGCGACGAGGTTGCTGCATTCATGGCAGAGCATCGCTCCGCGGCTCGCCGACGATCTATGGATCACGGCCGTGGCGTTGGCTGTCGGAGAAGCGCCGCTAAACCGCACGATCCAGGTCACATTCCGAGGCCTGTTCCAGGGCCCCCGTCGCGGTATGCTCGCGGCCATCAATCAGAGCTTCCCCGAGCTGGGCGTGAGGGCGGAGGAGGACTGCAACGAGTTGAGTTGGGTGGAGACGACTCTCTCCCTCGACGGCCATGCATTGAATGATTCCAGCGTGCTGTTGGACCGGAGGCCGGTGTACAACAGCTCCTTCAAAGGCAAGTCGGACTTCGTGAGGAAGCCCATCTCCGAGAAAGCATGGGAAGGGATTTGGAAGGCTATGATGGAGGGGGAGGAGGAGCCTCTGACGATGGCACTTGAGCCGTGGGGTGGAAGGATTTCGGAGATAGAAGATGATGCCATTGCCTTCCCTCACAGGAAGGGGAATTTATATATCATTCAATACGTGATGAGGTGGTTCGAGACAGAGGCGGCGGTGACGGAGAGGCACTTGACATGGATGAGAAAGTTCTACGAATACATGGCGCCTCACGTGTCCAGCAATCCGAGAGCTGCGTATCTGAACTTCAAGGATATCGACTTGGGTAGCAGCGCAGAGGAAGGGAGGACGAGCTACACGGAAGCAAGCGTTTGGGGAAGAAGATACTTTCTGCACAACTTTGAGAAGCTTGCTAAAGTCAAGGCTCGAGTTGACCCTGAGAACTACTTCTGGAATGAACAAGGCATCCCTCCTCTTGCTTTTGCCGTTGCTGCTTGGTGAATATCACAGGATAGGATAAATATTTACGGTTGCTTTGTATTTTAATGCACAATAAAGGAACTATTTACAAATAACTGAACTAACTGTTTGTACAATCTGACAAACAACAAGTAAATGCAGCGTTTAGTTTTGCATATTACTAATACAGCGCTTAGTTCTACGTCAAATTCGTCCTCTTCCAACTGGATTCCCCTCTTCAGGATCTATACAAGTGAGGTCTGACCTATTTGAGGCTTGTACGATGCAAGATCTGTTTGGAGGCCTGTATGATACAAGGCCTGTTAAGGTTGGTTTTCAGCCTGTTTAATGTTTTGGCCTGTTGGTCTATATTAAGTATTTTAATTTACAGGCTTTGTAAACATGCCACAGGCCAGGCTAGGCAATTGAACTGGCTAGGCTTAGGCCAAGAACAAAGCATATAACATACCACAAGCCAAGCTCAGGCCATTTTGTTACTATATAGGCCTAGCTTGTTAAGGCAAAAGTCTAGCCTGACCTAACATGTTTCCATTCCTAACAACGAGGGAGAGAGCGGAGGTGAGCGTGGCTGCCATCTTTGCTCCTCTAGCGATCGGGAGTGGGATGAGGCTTCAAGAGGGAGTAAAAGGAGAGAAGGGGATTAGGCAGCGATTACAAATAGATATACATCTATTAAATTTGGCGACGTGTCAGAGCTTCGCATGTCGGAGGCGACTAGATCGAGTTAGTTGGTCGTTGCTGTCACCAAAGAGAGAGGTGGCGGAATTTAGGTTTATTCTTCGCTGAATTCATGCAAAATTCATCGCAAATTTTACAACGATCAGGAGTTAGGGATCGTCAAATTCATCGTCAATTTGGTCGATCAAGAGTTAGGGATCATCAAATTCATCGTCAATTTGGCGATGACTCTGAATTCGTCGCTAAATTCGTCAAACGAGAGATGGGACTAGGGAGGGGGAATCTGATATTTATGTTGTATTTATTAGAGTGAAAGAATTCACGTATCTCTACAATGGTATGATATTTTATATTTTAAGTAAATTTTATTGATTTATTTTTAGGCTCTACCCAAAAGATCTCATATTAATTGAGATACCTTTAATCTTTTAAACATGATCCTTTTTATGTATTTTTAACGTGAGACTTTAATTTTATTCTCAATAATCTCTTTTTAAACAAAGGACCATCATTACTCTCATATATAGTCCGGGCCTCTCCACAAGCATCTAATCATTCTTGACTTATTCCAGGCTTCCTCTCAATCATCTGGTCACTTTTGACCTGCTTCGAGTCTCACTCTTGACCTGCTTCGAGTCTCTCCATAAGTATTCAATCACTCTTGACATGCTCCGGGCCTCCCCTCAAATTCGTTTAAGCCACCCCACATGACATTCAGTCTGGTCCATGACTCTGACTCATGCTTCTTTCAATGATTAGTCCGGGGAAGAGTAATATCGCTCTGATACAACTTGTTAGAGTCAAAAGAATTCTCATATCTCTACAATGATACGATATTATCTACTTTGAGCCTAAACATGAATTTATTTTTGGATTTCATCTAAAAAAATCTCATAATAATAGAGATATCATTTATATCCATAATTTTTTTCGTATACTTCTAATATGGGACTTTGATTTATTCTCAATAATATTTGATGATGAATATTCTATTAATCGCCAACTTGACAATAAATTTTATGATATAATTTGTTTGTTATTAATTTTCTGACTTTTTTCACTAATTTTGTTATTGATTACCGATGATTTTTTTGTTATCGTTAATGATCCTGTCGCGAAGTGGGGTGGCAGTCCCACGGGCCTGACGGGCCTCCTAGGAGCCATGAGCCGATGAGGTGGCCGACCGTCGGCCACGCCTCGCCTCGTCTCTGCAAAACAGAGACCGTTAGTGGACCCGCGGGGGGAATCCCCGGTCAGGCACTCCGACGGTCAAGTCAGTCTCCAAGGGCAGATAAGCGGAAACTGAATTGAAATGAGGCAGGGGATGCGAGAACTCGTGCGCGCGTACCTGCGGTAGGGGGAGTGCCGAGCTTTTATAACCGGGGGGAGTTGACAACCCTTGTCCGCACAGGCGGGACCGGGGTGTGATGACTGTCAGCCCGCATGGAGCACAGAGGAGAGGCGCGGCATGGCGCGGGGTGCTCCGGCAGTACGTAAGTACTGAGTGCGCAATACGAGGGTACTGGAAGCGCAGTACGAGAGTACTGGATGCGCGGTATGGCCACGTGGAGATGTCAGAGGCAGGTGAGGCGTGAGGAACCCCGTTAACAGAGCCATACCCCGGAAGTAAGGAGGCGAAGGGGTGTGCGGGCGGGACGGCCTGTGCCCCGAGCGCCGACTGGCAGGTTCGTGTGCCGGGGACCGAGTCCGGTAAAGACCAGGGGGCGTGGGCTGCCACGCGCTTGACTGGTAGGGAGAGAAAAGGGGGTGCAGGGTACGCCCTGGGTCGGGGGTTATCACGCGACCTGACCTTGCTGAGGGTGTTAAACTCTGCTCTGGATCGGGGGTGAACTAATGTGAGGGACTATGCCTTTTATAAAGTTGGCTGGCTGGGAGGCAGCCCAGCCGCCCTTTCAGATGATCTGATGGACCCGTCCCCGCCTCTTTCCCTGTGGAAGGTTCTCCAAGCGCGGGGCCCTATTCGCGGATAGGGGCGGTTGACTTGTCCACCAGGCTTTCGTGGCGCCAAGCTGGCCTGCGGGCCCGGCCTATGCTCCTACCCATAGGCAAGGCCGGGATCATAAGCGTCCCCCTCGAGTCTAGTCGAAGGAGGCGGCAAGTCCGACTGATTGGACCATCTTCATTTTACGAAAGTCTGGCGCGATGGGGGGAGATCTGGGTCTCGTCTGGGGACTTTCCTGCAGGCTTGCCGAGGCCTAGGGATCCCGGCCGGCTGATGGAACCACGCTGTCTTCCTTTTAACTTCTGATAGTTTCGTGTCCCTAAGCGACTGAGGACTTCTCGTCACTGCCGCTTACAATTGGGGAGGTTTCCACGTGTCTGGTCCCCCTTCCTTCTTTAGTCTCCGAGGTAGTTTTTCCGTTCCCCGAGGAACAAGGTTGGGCGCAAGGCGCTCTGCTTCTTGGGCCCCCCTGGGCCTGCTCCTGCGGCTGCTGCTGCCCGTTGATTCTGCCATGGCCCACCATCAGGTGGCCTTGTCATCCTACATAGCCGCGTAAAGTTCGTTCGTCTTTTACTCCGGCGTATTGTCTTCTCCTTTCCGGCTAGGGTTGCGGTTATTACTTGGTGCTTTCTTTCGCGGGCTGATCTTTCTACCTTCTTCAGGCCCCCATGGCTTCTTCGTCTCGCGACCCTCATCCCTGGTATGTCACGGCGAGGACCGTTCTCACCCACGGTGACCTCGAGAACATCAGGGCAGAGTTTCATATTCCGTCTGACCATGACCTTCGATTGCCTTCCCCCGCGGATCAACCAGCCATACCGTCGAGGTACTACATCACTATTTCGAGGGATCACCTGAGGGCGGGCCTGCGTTTCCCTATTCATCCCTTCATTGCCTCAGTGTGCCACTACCTCCGCATCAACCTGTCTCAGCTGACCCCTAAATCCATCCGCCTCCTCTGCGGGTCCGCCATCCTCTTCCTGTTGTATCGTTGTTCTTCCCACGCCGAACTTTTCCACCACTTCTTTTATCTGAAGAAACAGGAGTGGGGCGAGTTTGTTTTCCAGGCTCGCTCTGGGATCTCCTTCCTTTCCTCCCTTCCTTCCGCCAGCAGGGGTTGGAAGGAGAAGTTTTTCTTTATCCGCCCCGTGACCTTCCCGACCTGGCCGCTCAACTTCCGGCGGGACTTTCCTCCAATGCCTCCTCATCACATGGATCCCCGGAAGTTTCCTCCCTTCGAGCATGCCCTTTCCTTACTCAGGGACAAATACTTCCCAATCGGTCCGCTTTTGGCCGAGAACATTCTGTCCGCGTTTGGCCTTAGTCCAGCACCCTTCATTCGCTCGGCTTCCTTAAGTAAGTGGTTTTTCCTTATTATTTAGCTTTGCCATCCCTTGACTTTTTTGCTTTCTGACCAGCTGAGATGATGTGCACGGCTGCTCCCGAGAGGGGTTTTGAGTTGGGACATGCTGAGGAAATGGAGGAGCGTCTTCGAATGGTGATAAGGGAGCAGCGGGTGCAGGCTGCGGAGCAGCGGGTCATGCAAGGGCGGCGCTTAGCCCTGCTGACCGAACAGGGAGCTTCTCCGTCCGGCTCTCTTTCTCCTGCTTCCTCTGTCGAAGAAGGGAAAACCCCACCATCGGGCTTAGAGGATACCCGCCCTCTGAGTTGTTCCCTGCGACGGCCCGGGGGCGCCGGTTCTGCGTCTGCCCTGGCCGACCCTTTGGAGGCCTCCTCCAGTCAGCCTAGCAAAAGACAGAGAGGTGAAGCGTCGACCCCCATCCTTCCAGCGCTACCATTACCTCTTTCCGTAGTGTTACCAATGGATCTAACGGTGTTGCCTCTGAGGGAGGCCTCCCCGCCTTGCCCGGAGGGACCTACCAGCGAAGGCCTGCTGCATGCATTGTCGCCCTCGCTATCTGACTGGCGTCTGAGCATGTCCTTGCCGAGCGGCATCGCCCCTATGCGGTCGAGGGACGTCCGGCTATATGGTCCAATCTCAGATAGGTTCATGACCGGCCTGCGGGAGAGCAACTCGGTGAGCCCTACTGTTGGGGCAGATGACTTCATGGCCCAGGCTACCCAGGTATGTGTCCATTAGTTGGGGGGGGGGGGGGGGCAAGCCTCCTTCCTTTTTTGGCCGACGGGCTTGTTTTTCGTAGACCTAGGCCCAGAGCTACAGCATGGGTGTAGCTATGCTAACTCACGCCAAGGCCCGGTGTCGTGCCGAGAGGCGTGTGGAAGACCTTGAGGCTCGGCTCCACCACACCCAGCTATCTTCGGATACCGAGTCGTTGAACGACTTGAGGGCGGAGGCTATCGGACTTCAGAATATGTTGCGCCAGACCCAGGAGGAGCTGGAGATCGCTAAAGCTCAGATTGCTGCTGCCGATGCCGAGGTGGTTTGAGCGGAAGAGCGAGCGATCCAGGTCGAGCAGGCTCACCTCCGCGATCGTAAGCGCAAGGGCGAGTTGCAAACAGAACTTCTGAGGGCCAGATCATACCTCCCTTGGGCCAACGAGGAGATTTTGTCCCTTCGGACGCAGCTGGCGGCTGAGAAGCAGACGACAGGTTCCCTTAGGAACCATCTTCAGGACTTGCGGGGCCTTCGTCCGCTTGGGATGCTGCTCAGGTGGAATTAAGGGAGCTCCGCGAACGACAGGCGTCCTGGGCGCCCTGCAGGCGGAGCTAGCGGAGCTGCGTGCTTATAAAGAGGCTGAAGTGGGTCGATTAGAGGACCACCGCTTGGCGTGTTTGAATGATCCAACCCATGCTGCCGAGATTTCTCGACGGTTTATGGATGTGCTGACTCAATACAGCCTTAACATAATCCGCCATCTCCGGCTAGGTGGGTATTTGTCTCCTGATATGCCCCCCGATGCAATCTCACTCCCGGACCTGTGCGGGATCTGCCTCTCTCCGCGACTGATCGACTCTTCAAGTGAAGCAAGTGTTTCTGCCTTTTCCGTTTCTCTATACGTGCGGGGCTTCTTGCCCTGGTTTTTGTAAGGCGCCTGAGTCTTGAATGTGACGCTTTTCGTTTTTACTTGTTTGAGTAACGTTTCCTTTCACCTCGGTGGATGCATGAACGGACCAGGTGACATGTTCACTGATGGTCCTTTCTTCAGACCGTGAGACGGATGTCCCCCCTTTTAGTGCTTGCTGTAAGGGTCTTCGGTCTTTATGGGGTCTGCTTAGGATCAGGGCTTATGTCTTAGCATGAGAACCTTATCCCCCGATCGGGACTCCCGGCGAAAGAGCCTAGAGATACATAGCTCGTGGGAGTTTTTGCTTCTCGGCTGAGCGGGGTCTGGGAAGCGTAGGTCCCCCCATGTCCGTTAGGGGCCGTGATAAGTATGACCTCCTGGCCAAGTAGGGCCCGGGGAGCGTGGGCTGCCATGCATCCGCTCAGGGCTCGGGCCAAGGGTTTAGCGGAACCTGGCCCGTGATGTGCATTGCCTCTTGGTCGAGTAAGACGCCGGGAGCGTGGGCCGCCAGGCGTCCGCTTGGGGCTCGGACCAAGGGTTTAGCGGGAGCTGGCCCGTGATGTACATTGCCTCTTGGCCGAGTAAGACCCGGGGAGCGTGGACCGCCACGCGTCCGCTTGGGGCTTGGACCAAGGGTTTAGCGAGAGCTGGCCCGTGATGTGTGTTGCCTTTTGGTACCTTTGTCTCCTTACTGGATTTGCCAGGTTAATAATCGTCCTATCTATTTTTCGTTTGTCTAATTCATTTAGGGCCACGTGCCCCATGATTATGCGTCTGTCAGGCGTCAGCTGATCGCCTTCTTACCTTGAGCATCGGACCAATCCCTTGCTGACTTTTCGTATTTCTGCCCTTTTCTCCCGGCCGTAGAATCGGCTATGGCCCACGACCCTTCTACCCACAGCTGTGATTAACTTCTTTCCCCTATATAGGCTCCGGCGATTATTGTCTTTCCCTTCCTTTGTACTCCTTCGTCCTCCTCCCTTTCTTCCCCTCGCCTTCCTTAGTGTCTTAGCGCTCTCTCCAAGATGTTGCGTGGCTTTATCCTGGGGGAGACCAAAGAGAGGTCGGCCAGACATAGGGCGGCGCTGGTCGCCCTGCTTTCGGAGTCTATCCCTGTTTCTTCCGATACCGCTCTGCCAGTCACCGTTGCCCCAGCATCTCGTTCTCCGGCGTCCAACCCTAACGCCGTCTTCCCTGCTGATAAGGATGAGGCGTTAGAGGAGGAGGCTCTAGACTCTAATATTGAGATTTTGCCCTCCGATCCTTCCGCCGGGGGGCCCGGTCGCCCCCCGGACCCTTCCGGCGCCGCGCCTGCGTCTCTTCGGGAGATTCCCTCTCCTCCTGCTGCGGCAAGCCTGCCTTCTCGGCCAGTGACGGAGCCGGTTGTCTTGGCACCCTTCGACGCTGGGGATACCCTACCCGCGCCTCCTTCACTTCCCCCGGCTCCTTCCAACGAGCCAGAGAACCCTCCCCTCTTGCCCTTTAGCCAGGGCTCCTACTTCCTCGGCGTCCCTATTGTGCGCCCCTGTCCCTTCAGTCCAGGGGCTCGGTCATTCCTCCGCCCCTTTTGCTTCCACTAGCTCGCCCGGAGGGGTGTCCCTCGCCCCTTCTTCTGCCATTCCCGACCGGACCCCGGATCTTCGCCCGATACATCTTGTTCTTCCCTCGCGGGCGGATCCTTCTGACGCTTTCGAATTCTCAGATCCCAACCACTAGGCTCAGCTAGGGTGGTTCACCTACATGCCCCTCTAAGCGACCACGTGTACCAAGGTCTTCGATCCTTTGATCAACAGGACCCTATCGCCCGCATCGATGGCTTAGTTGCAGACCCGTGCCAAGTATGTTTCTCTGGTAGCCATCCTCTAGCTCGGTTATTTCTAATTTAACTCTTGCCCTTTTTGTAGCTGACCGGGGCTCTGTATGACATGGGTGTCTCCTTCGCCACCCAGAACCGATCCCTTCGTCAGTTAGAGTCTCGTCGGGAGGCGCTGGAAACTCAGCTTCGTTGTGCCTGACCCCCACTGAGTGATGAAGCCTGGAATGCCCTGCGCTCTGAGAACGCGGCCCTGCGGGGACAGGCCGCCCATGCTAAGGCACAGCTTCAAAATCTTTTGACGGAGCTGAGCGCAGCTCGAGCCTCTGAGGTTCAATTGCGTCAACAGCTAGCTCATTTGGAGCGAAGCGAGCATCAAGCCCGGACTCGCGAACTTCGAGCAGGCTCAGAGTTGGCCAAGGCCTAGGTAGATCTTCTGGAGGCCAACCAATCGGCTGCCACGCTGCTTACCGCCTTGAAGGCCAAGGAGGAGGAACTGGCGGCCTGCCAAGGCGACCTTTTGCGGAGATGCGAACTCCATGAAGCGCGGGCGACTCGTGACAAGGCGTCAGGTGGAGTCTTGCTGCCTACTCCATAGTTGTAGGCCTGCCCCCTTTTTCTTTTTACCTGATGTAGGCGAGGGCCCAATGGTTTGTCATGGATGTTGCTTTTTCCCCCTTTTATCGTTCTCTTTCCCTTCTGTTTGTACTTCGGTGTTGTGGTTACCAGAGCGACGGGGAGGTGACGTCTACTAGCACCTCGACGATTTGGGCTTGTTAGACACAGGCGGTGCTTTTTTAGCGCTCCTAACTTAGGCGAGCTCGGCGGGCGTCCCAGACTCGGGAGGACCCAGTGGGGCGCGCTTAGCTAAAGGCTTGTAATTCGGGGACGTCTTGCCCACCCGCGAGCCTAGGGCGATGCGCTGGGCAAGGGTTGCGCCTCTCCATTAAGGGTCGAATCGGTAGCTAATTAAAGGGTGAGCGACTTACACTGCTGCGTGTCCGACCGATAACCGATCGGAGGGAAGGTCTTGCGTAGAGCAAGAAGAGAGCTACTCGGTCGGGTGACCTCTTGGGCGGCGTGGAACACCATGCGCCTGACCGAGAGCTGATCCGAGGGAAAGGCTTGTGTAGAGCAAGAAGAGAGCAGCTCGGTCAGGTGACTTATCGGGCGGCGTGGAACACCATGCGCCTGACCGAGAGCCGATCCGAGGAAAAGACTTGCATAGAGCAAGAAGAGAGCCGCTCGGTCGGGTGACTTCTCGGGCGGCGTGGAACACCATGCACCTGACCGAGAGTCGATCCGAGGGAAAGGCTTGCGTAGACCAAGAAGAGGGCCGCTCGGCCGGGTGACCTCTCGGGCGGCGTGGAACACCATGTGCCTGACCGAGAGCCGATCCGAGGGAAAGACTTGCGTAGAGCAAGAAGAGAGCCGCTCGGTCGGGTGCCTTCTCTGGCGGTGTGGAACACCATGCGCCTGACCGAGAGCCGATACGAGGGAAAGGCTTGCGTAGAGCAAGAAGAGGGCCGCTCGGTCGGGTGACCTCTCGGGCGGCGTGGAACACCATGCGCCTGACCGAGAGCTGATCTGAGGGAAAGGCTTGCGTAGAGCAAGAAGAGGGCCGCTCGGTCGGGTGACCTCTCGGGCGGCGTGGAACACTATGCGCCTGACCGAGAGCCGATCTGAGGGAAAGACTTGCGTAGAGCAAGAAGAGGGTCGCTCGGTCGGGTGACCTCTCGGGCGGTGTGGAACACCATGCGGGGCGGCGTGGAACACCATGCGCCTGACCGAGAGCCGATCCGAGGGAAAGGCTTGCGTAGAGCAAGAAGAGGGTCGCTTGGTCGGGTGACCTCTCGGGCGGCGTGGAACACCATGCGCCTGACCGAGAGCCGGTCCGAGGGAAAGGCTTGCGTAAAGCCGAGGCTTCCCGGTCGAGGGCATCCCAGGGAGCGTGGGCCGCCACGCGCTGCCTGAGAGCCTCGCCGAGGCTTCCCGGTCGAGGGCATCCCATGGAGCGTGGGCCGCCACGCGCCGCCTGAGAACCTCGCCGAGGCTTCCAGATCGAGGGCATCCCAGGGAGCATGGGCCGCCACGCGCCACCTGAGAGCCTCGTCGAGGCTTCCCGGTCGAGGGAATCCCAGGGAGCGTGGGCAACCACGCGCCGCCTGAGAGCCTCGCCGAGGCTTCCCGGTCGAGGGCATCCCAGGGAGCGTGGGCCGCCACGCGCCGCCTGAGAGCTTCGCCGAGGCTTCCCGGTCGGGGGCATCCCAAGGAGCGTGGGCCGCCACGCACAGCCTGAGAGCCTCATCGAGGCTTCCCGGTCGAGGGCATCCCAGGGAGCGTGGGCCGCT
This sequence comes from Boesenbergia rotunda, assembly GCA_024364735.1. Lineage (NCBI taxonomy): Eukaryota > Viridiplantae > Streptophyta > Magnoliopsida > Zingiberales > Zingiberaceae > Boesenbergia > Boesenbergia rotunda. The sequence goes on along the minus strand of JAGFNQ010003737.1, from coordinate 249,854 downwards.
ACGCGCCGCCTGAGAGCCTCGCCGAGGCTTCCCGGTCGAGGGCATCCCAGGGAGTGTGGGCCGCCACGCGCCGCCTGAGAGCCTCGCCGAGGCTTCCCGGTCGAGGGCATCTCAGGGAGCGTGGGCCGTCATGCGCCGCCTGAGAGCCTCGCCGAGGCTTCCCGGTTGAGGGCATCCTAGGGAGCATGGACCATCACGCGCCGCCTGACTGTCTCGCCGAGGGTAATGCAGTAGCGGCTGTGTTTTCAGAAGACCATCCCAGAAGGGCGCGCTAAATGAACGAGATATCTCAAAAAACCCCATATTTAGACACGCGGCGAGTGCATCCGTGTATATACGCAAAAGACACCCAGATACGGCGCGCGGGTATGTCCTATCCAGAAGGCCAGACCATAGAGATGCATAGAATATATGAGGTACACCCAGAAGGCCAGACATCAGATGTGCGGACAATGCAGCATATATATTTTCCCCTACCCGCCTTGCCAGAGAAAGAACAGGTTAAGTGCTGCCCCGAAGGGCTCCGCCATAAGGCCTCCGGTACCTTAATGACTTTTCTGACAGCAAATGAAGAAAAGCTCGCATTCTCAGGGAACGCTGACCGCCAAAACCCATATGAATCTCCCATTTCCACCTCCGATCAGGCTGCTGGTGTCCCTCCTTCTAGCGCCAAATTTGATCCTGTTGCGAAGTGGGGTGGCAGTCCCACGGGCCTGACGGGCCTCCCAGGAGCCACGAGCCGATGAGGTGGCCGATCGTCGGCCACACCTCGCCCTGTCTCTGCAAAACAAAGACCGTCAGTGGACCCGCCGGAGGAATCCCCGGTCAGGCACTCCGACGGCCAAGTCAGTCTCCAAGGGCAGATGAGCGGAAACTGAATTGAAATGAGGCAGGGGATGCGAGAACTCGCGCGCGTGTACCTACGGTAGGGGGAGTGTCGAGCTTTTATAACCGGGGGGAGCTGACAACCCTTGTCCGCACAGGCGGGACCGGGGTGTGATGACTGTCAGCCCGCATGGAGCACAGAGGAGAGGCGCGGCATGGCGCGGGGTGCTCCGGCAGTACGTAAGTACTGGGTGCGTAGTACGAGGGTATTGGAAGCGCAGTACGAGAGTACTGGATGCGCGGTATGGCCGCGTGGAGATGTCAGAGGCAAGTGAGGCATGAGGAACCCCGTTAACAAGGTCATACCCCGGAAATAAGGAGGCGAAGGGGTGTGCGGGCGGGACGACCCATGCCCCGAGCGCCGACTGGCTGGTCCGTGTGCCGGGGACCGAGTCGGGTAAAGACCAGGGCGCGTGGGATGCCACGCGTCCAACTGGTAGGGAGAGAAAACGGGGCGCAGGATACGCCCTGGGTCGGGGGTTATCACGCGACCTGACCTTGCCGAGGGTGTTAAACTCTGCTTTGGGTCGGGGTGAACTAATGTGAGAGACTAAGCCTTTTATAGAGTCGGCTGGCTGGGAGGCGACCCAGCCGCCCTTTCAGATGATCTGATGGACCTGTCCCCGCCTCTTTCCCTGTGGAAGGTTCTCCGAGCACGAGGCCCTATTCGCGGATAGGGGCGGTTGACCTGTCCACCAGGCTTTCGTGATGCCAGGCTGGCCTGCGAGCCCGGCCTATGCTCCTACCCATAGGTAAGGCCGGGATCAGTTAATTTTATTATAAATCTACTACTAAGTTTTTTTCTTCATTAAAATTTATCATTAATTTTATATTTTGTTACAGTGTAAGGAGAGTCCCATACTCCAATTCCTTTTTATTTTAATTTTGATTAATGGATTATCATCACTTTTGATGCCACGGGATACGTGACGGCGTAAAACTGCCACATCAAATTGGATTTCAACATTTCCCTTTCTTCAAGGGAGTCATTGTTTTCGCTCTACTCGATTATGGACGAATTTAAAATATAAATTAAAGAAGTCGTATATTAAATATCATAAATAATTATTATAATAATAATTATTATTATAATATCCTCCTCAATCTTTAATATAAATTAAAATTTAAGAAAAGAGGAATTTTTTTTTAAATTTAATCATTCAAGAAATTTAAATTCTAAATGTGTGTGAAAATAAAAATAAAATTTATTATTAGATCGACTGTAAAAAAATATTTTTAAAAGAATTAAATAATATATATATATTTTGAAAATAAAAAATTTTATAAAAAAATAATATTTTTAAAAATTTTGACCAATAGATTATCATCACTTTTGATGCCACGTATCTTCATCACTAATTTTATTTTTTGTTATGAACTATGATAGAGAACGTGAAATTTCAACGTGAATGACGTGACATTTTCGTATATATATCCGATTGCCGCTTGGACATTGGTGGCGGCCTCCGGCCGCCATCCCGAACCAAACTATAATCTAGAGGGCACGATGAACCCATCAAAAATTGGTGCAATTAGATTTCATGTTGAATTTCACGTTACTTTTTTCATAATTTTTCTTTTGTTATAGTGTTAGGAAAGTCCATGCTCCAATTCCTTTTCATGTTAATTTTGACTAATAGATTATCATTTATCATTACTTTCGATGCCACGGGATACGTGACTGCATAAAACTGCCACATCAAATTGGATTCCAACATTCCCCCTTTCTTCAAAGGAGTCATTGTTTTCGCTCTACTACAATAATCCAAGACAGATCTAAAATTATAAATTTAAAAAATATCATATTAAATATCATAAATAATTATTATAATAATATCCTCCTCAATCTTTATATATAAATTAAAATTTAAGAAAAAAGAGATTTTTTAAAAAAAATTAGTCATTTAAGATATTTGAACCCTAAATGTACGCCAAAACAAAAATAAAATTTACCATTGCATCGAATATAAAAAATATTTTTGAAAAAGTTAAATAATATGTATACTCAGAAAATAAAAATTTCTATATAAAAATAATATTATTAAAAATTTGAGGGGATCGTGGCCCCCCTCGGGTCCCTATATAAATCCGCCCCTGCTTCAACCCTTTCATCATCTATTTTAAAATTAACATGTTGAAAATAAATAATTATTAATTTGGATATTGTGATTAGAATGTTAGGAGAATAGTTTTACTAAATTTTGACTTTGATGATAATATTATAAGGTTGTGTTTGGTTAGGAGTAATGTAATTCGGTTTGTAATGTAATTGAGTCTGTAATTTAATCTAGATTATATATTATTGGCCTTATAATCCAAATTAGAAAACTTTTATTATTTTTATAATGAAAATTATATTTCATTACAGTATTAAAACTATACCAAATAAAATAATTAATTTTATAATATAATTCTCATTATATTTTAAGACATCTCTTACAAGTAATAAATATTACTCGTCATCCATGCATTCCCAAAGACAATAGATAATCAAATAAAGCATGCAGCATTAGTCTGCCATTTCAGAATAAATATATCAAAAGATATTAATTAGGATTATGATACGTACACTGAAAATAAATACCATAGTAAAAAAATTGATCATCAATCGATGACACATCAAACGCCCGATCGTCGATCGGACACCATCGGCGGTCTCTGACCGCCGTCCCGAACCAAACTATACCCTAGGAGGCACAATGCATGAACTCATTGTGGATCGCTGCAATTCTGATATCGTATCATTTACCGTCAATTTCGACGAGTTCACTATTATCAGTGATCTCGATGGGTTCACCGTCTCCCAAGGTATAGTTAATTTGATTCGGGTCGATGGTGATCAAAAGTCGCCGGTGATGTCCGATCGGTGATCGAACGTCGAACGTGCCGCCGATTAATTATTAAATTTTTCACTGAGCATTCATTTTCACCGTACAAATCATTTCCCTAATAATTATTCAGCTAAACAAACGGATAACAATAAGCAAATTGTACGTTATTATTTTTGTTCACTTCACCCTGCAAAAACATAAAACCCTGGCCTACAAAAACAATTATTTAACAAGATAGCAGCACTATCATCCCACGTATCATCCCACGTAACAGAACGCAGGGACTAAGAAATGACTAAGAAATGGAAGAAAAGTCACATCCGTTGGGGTTCGATTATACCTACCTTTTAGATGAATAAATTTGTTTTTGAAAAGTAAACATATTTTTTAGGCCAAATTTTGGCATTTTTTAATAATAAGTTTTGATCAACGCTGTCAATTATAATTTTAACCAAACTACTTTAATAAATTATTTTACACTAAAAAATTTTAATTAAAATTATTACAATAATATTTGATCAATTTAAATTAAATCTCACTAAAGTTGAGCCATTTATATCAATTCTTGATCAGTTTCAATTAATATTATCATATTATCAGTTTCTTGTAAAGTATAAATATTGGCTCACAACCAAAATTATTTTGGACAAATCATTAGATGGTTGTAGTGTAATTTGGTATTAGTCTATCTTGACTATAGAATTACACTAGTACACTTTGTGTGTATTGAGCAGGACCGATTTGAGGTGATCCGATTTATACTGACTATATAATCGAATCAGACCTCAGTTATTATGATGTACATGCTCTTAATCCCGATATAATAACAGACACATATACTTAGTATTTATTTTTTTAATTTATCAATGTGCGAGATTTATTTGTTAAATCGATAGACCCGATAAATTGAGAAATAATATTATTTACATGGTGTGACGTTGATTATAGAAGGAAATCGTGTCCTAATTATTAGGATGATGATGCCCCCTTGAGGAGCTCATAAAATTCATCATGTAAATCCATAAAGTTTATCATGTAAATCCTGCAGGTGAACTTGGTCCGACATGATGATAAGGTTGAGTGATACTACTCATGAAGTTAGATATTAATTAATTAAATTGTCAGTAATTTAATTAATTAATGGGCATGCAATATCGTAAACACGAGGAGATTATGTACACATAATATAGTGGAGCCCATATTTAATTATGGGATTGGTGCAGTAGTTCAATGATAACTCATTAGTGGAGCGGGTTATCATTAACGGGCTGAGTTTAGGATCCGTTAGGAGACCAAAACCAACTCCTCCTCATGGTTCATATTGTAGCCTATATATACCTCATGAGCCATGAAACCAAAGATATACAATTAAACCTAAGTCATTATTCTCTCCCTCTCTCTCTCCTAGGGTTGGGCGGCTCCAAGCACAAGAAGGAGGGGAAGCTCTCGGCCAAGGCTTGAAGAGAAGGAAGATCACTTTTCTTCTTCATCTTCTCTCCCTTTTTTCTTCCTCCCTTGGGCATGTGCAACCTAGAACAAAGGAGGAGGCTTCTTCTTCTTCCCTTGGTCGGCGGGAATAAGAAGAAGAAGAGAGAGTGGTCGGCGGCGCAAGGAGAGGTTTCTCCTTTGGTGTTCGGTGTCGCAAGCAAGAGAGGAGATGGAGGGTGGTTGGCTTAGGTCTTCATCCTCTTCTTCTACTCTTCTTCCTTTGGTCGACGCATCCTTGAAGCAAGGAAGTTGGCCGGCGGTGCAAGGAGGAGGGGCTAGGGTTTGGTGGTCGGCGCAAGAAGAAGGAAGGAAGAAGGAGGTTTTGGTGACTTCGTTTCTTGGAAGACCGTCGCCCACACGACGCCCAAGACGAGGATAGAAATACGATAGAAGATCAAGAGGTAAACAAGAGGTATAAATCTTGTTCTTGTTTCATTCTAGTGTTAATTATTGTTTATATCATGGTCCCCGAAGATAAACACAAGAACCGACGATCCATTCATCGTCTATTCCGCGACTATTTGATAAAAGGAGTTTGAATTGCTTGAACAACAAGTTTGTGCAAGCAATCACTCAATCGATTAGTACGATGATGAAAACGGTCGATTAGGAAGTTTTTTTCTATCCGGATTAATTCTGATCAATAGAATTTTAATCCGGAGATATGGAGAGGAATCCGGATCCCAATCGAAATCCAACAAGACTATATTAAGATATGACTCGGCCTGAATTGACTTCAAGTCTTCATTTGGGATTGATGTGTTCCAAGTTCCTTTTAACTGGACTTGAACTCAAATTAATTTGACCAAACTTAATTTGATTTTGACCTCCAACTCACTATCTGTTGACTTTGCCGATGTCATGATGTTAGCATTTTTTTATATTGAATGTGACCTCCATATTCAGATAAAAAAAATGTTTTCATGCCCCCATGTGGATCCAGAATTATATTGAATGTGATTAATTTATTTATTTTATTATTATTATTATTATTTATGTCAAATTATCAGGTATTTGAATCGATTAATCCTGGATCTTATTAAGGAAAAAAATTCTTTACAATCTAAGGGGCGTTTGATATAAATTTGACAATGAGAATGATAATAAATTTGATTGAGGGATTTATGGGTTTGATAATAACCTAGTAAGGGGTGGATTATGAAATTAAAAGTATCATATCCTTATTTTGATTTTGATTCCCGTATATCAAGCATCATCAATGAGAATGAAATCTAGATTTCATTCCTATTTTCACCTTCTAAATCCGTTTACCAAACGCCCCTAACTTTTCTAATCGATTTATTCTGAGAGTATTGAACTCTCAGTCTCATCAAAACTTTTAATTAGCTATCAAAATAAATTAAAACATATTCATAAAATAATAATTGTGGAACTTTAAGTAACTTTTTCAAAATGTACGAACACGGTGAAGATGATAAGTATAGTCCCTGCATTGAGCGTTTTATGCCATGCAACGTGTAGCTGTCAATGGCGTCTGCCGACATTTTCTTCTGTTTCCTCTTCTTCCTCCTCTTCACTTCTCGCGCAGCAAATCATCAACAAACCAACTTCCTCAATTGCTTTCTTGAAGCAACCGGAGGATCTACCTCTTCTCCTTCGAAGATTTACACTCCCAACACCACCTTCTTCTCCACCCTCTTCCGCTCCTCCATCCAAAATCTCCGCGTCCTCTCCTCCGGCGCAAAGACTCCCTCCTTCCTCATCCTCCCCTCCGTCGCCCACGACGCCCAGGCCGCCGTCCTCTGCGGCCGCCGTCACGGCGTCCGCCTCCGAGTTCGCAGCGGCGGCCATGACAACGAGGGCCTCTCCTACGTCTCCTTCTCCAGTAGTAGTGACAGCCCGTTTGCCGTTCTAGACCTTTCTGGCCTCCGCTCTATCGAAGTCGACGGCGAAGCCCGAACCGCCTGGGTCGGAGCTGGCGCCACCCTCGGCGAGGTGTACTACCACGTGGCCGCCGCCAGCCCCAACGTCGGGTTCCCTGCCGGCGTTTGCACCACGGTCGGTGTCGGCGGGCACATCAGCGGCGGCGGCATCGGGTCGTTGCAAAGGAAGTACGGCGTCGCCGCCGACAACGTCGTGGATGCCGTGCTCGTCAACGCTGACGGCGAGCTGTTGACCAGGGAGACCATGGAGGAAGACTTGTTTTGGGCGATAAGAGGCGGCGGCGCGGCGAACTTCGGCGTCGTCGTGGCCTACAAGTTGCGACTCGTCCCGGTGCCGCCCAAACTGACGCTGTTCTCCTTGAGCAGAACGCTGGAGGAGGGTGCGACGAGGTTGCTGCATTCATGGCAGAGCATCGCTCCGCAGCTCGCCGCCGATCTATGGATCACGGCCGTGGCGTTGGCTGTCGGAGAGGCGCCGCTAAACCGCACGATCCAGGTCACATTCGGAGGCCTCTTCCTGGGCCCCCGTCGCAGTATGCTCGCGGCCATCAATCAGAGCTTCCCGGAGCTGGGCGTGAGGGCCGAGGACTGCAACGAGTTGAGTTGGGTGGAGACGATTCTATCCCTCGACGGCCATGCATTGAATGATACCAGCGTGCTGTTGGACCGGCGGCCGGTGTACAACAGCTCCTTCAAGAGCAAGTCGGACTTCGTGAGGAAGCCCATCTCGGAGAAAGCATGGGAGGGGATTTGGAAGGCGATGATGGAGGGGGAGGAGGAGCCTCTGATGATGGCATTGGAGCCGTGGGGTGGAAGGCTTTGGGAGATAGAAGATGATGCCATTGCTTTCCCTCACAGGAAGGGGAATTTGTATATCATTCAGTACTTGATGAGGTGGTTCGAGACAGAGGCGGCGGTGACGGAGAGGCATTTGACATGGATGAGAAAGTTCTACGAATCCGTGGCTCCTCACGTGTCCAGCAATCCGAGAGCTGCGTATCTCAACTACAAGGATATCGACTTGGGGAGAAGCACACAGGAAGGGGGGACGAGCCACACGGAGGCAAGCGCTTGGGGAAGAAGATACTTCCTGCACAACTTTGACAGGCTCGCGTTAGTCAAGACTCGAGTTGACCCTGAGAACTATTTCTGGAATGAACAAGGCATCCCTCCTTTTGCTTTTGCCGCTTGGTGAATGTCACATGATAGGATAAATCATTACTGTTGCTTTGTAACCGAATGCATAAATAAAGGTCTTATTTACAACTAATTGAATGAAATGTTTGCGCAATCTGATAAACAAATAAATATATTAGTTATTCAGCTAAATTGTAAATCATTATGTGTTTTTTTTCACATCCTTATGAATTATGATTCGATTTTACCATTTAAATCGAACACTTCTCCCTTTTTATCACATATTAAAAAAGCTCCAACAATATTTCAAATATTGGATCTTTAAATCTCTAATGACTATAAACGTTATGTATTAACTCCCATAAGATTATACATAAGTTTACACTAATTTGGACACTTTCTGACTTTGCTGAAAATAATTTCAGCCTGTATAAGTCGACTGGTACAGTTACCAGTCGATTGACATAGTCAAAAAATCAACTTCACAAAATTATCAATGGACTGGTTTGCCCTTTGCATCAGTTGGCTGATACCCTGATAGCAGCATATTTCAACATTTCTGAACCATATTCAGAAATGCACCAGAAATTTTACAAATCTCTAAAACTTTTCAAACTTTGTGAAAAGGTTTGTGGTACCCGTGTCTACTTGGAAAAAATACATTCATAAATGTATCTACCATTAATCCCAAGATTGACATAAAACTCAAAACTATCTAAATGGTTCAATTGAACCTTAACCTAAAATCCTAGTTTTTGCTTCCTCTTAATGTATCTGCCTATACCAAATCATAATACATCCCTAACATTGGTTTATATGACATCTATACATCAAATATCAATTTTCATGCAATATGACCCCAAAGTCATATTTTATTCATGAAACATAAACTCAATGTGCAAAAATCCAAGGATTTAAACTCACGTCTGTCTCTAAGTTCTTTGGCATGGTCTATCTAGACTTCTGGAAGAAATCCTCTCGAAATTCATTTACCATGGGTTCCAATTTGACTCTTAGAGCTCCCCCTTGAGCTCTTAGCCTTAGCCACCTCCCTAGGCGACTCAACAAATACAAGACCACACCGGTGTACCTTCAGTGATTCTTGGCCTACAAGATTAACTTCTTTAACCTTGAACACCTTGTTCTTAGTTAATTTCCTCTTTCCCTTAACTTTAAATGGTTTATTCTTGCCATATTTGGATTTCTCATCCTTGGTATAGCTATATGCTACCCTAGCATATTTCCTTTTCATTAACCTTGGATGTACCCAATTAGACATTTTTAGATTTTTGATCACCCAAACACATATCAAGTCCCCTAGATTTAATAAGAAACATATTTTGGATGCTCTCCATTTCTTCAAGTTTTGCCTTCAAGATTTGATTTTCCAACTCTAGAGTTCTAACCCCAGAGTCAACATATCCACCTTGGACATTTCTAGACCTACCCACCTTTAGAAAGAGACAACCGGATTTTACTTGGTTTGCAACCGGGGAGGTTGTTAATCCAAGAAGGAATGTGGCTTGATTCTCCTGAATAAAACTTCTTCAGATGGAGAAACCTCTTACATGTGGAAAGCTCAGAAAAAGAAAGAAACACTGCACAAAATTCGTTTGTTAATACTTGAATTGAATGAGTGAATTGAAACTGAGCTCTAAGGGTTTGTTTATAGCCCCGGTCAAACTTATCCGTTTGCTAACGTGGTACTTATAGGACGCCCGAGTGCTCTTGGACGCCTAACACGTGGCGTAATAGTTATCCAAAAAAACAACATTCTCAAAAAATTCATTACTAATTTTATATTTTGTTATAGTGTGAGAGTCCCATACTCCAATTCCTTTTCATTTTAATTTTGACTAATAAATTGTTAAATCCGACATTTTTATTCTACTCCAGAAAATTTTTTCAGAAAACCCCCTAGGGTGTACGGGCTCTTAGACAGAATTTTAAGGAGTTAAATGGAATAAAACTAAACTTTAAAGGGGCTGTTTGTGAAAATGTTCAAATATAGGGGTGTTCTTGCGATTAGGCTGAAAATTGCTGGATCAAAATGCAAAATGACAGCGAATAAAAGGTTGGCTAGGGCTCAATTTCGCCGCAACTCCTTCTTCTCCACTCCCGATCGAGAGCCAACAGCGCCGCACACCCTCTCTGCGAACCCTAGCGCCGCCCTTCGCGAAGCCCCAGCCAGGCGCTGCCCTTCCTCGGTCTTCTTCTTCCTTCAGCGTGCCCTAGCCACACCTTTTCCGATCGAGTGCCGACGACCTTTCCTCCTCCACGCGAAGCCGACGAGCTCAAGGCCGACGGTTGCCTTTCCTTTTCCGACACGCAGTTGACACCATCCCAGTGAGGTAGTTTGATTTCGGATTTGGGTTGCCGATTGCCACATTTTCCCCATCTTGTTGAGATTTGATTCATTGTTTCCAAATCACAGCTCTTCACCAAGCTTCTGATAGGTTGGTTATCCGATTTCGCCCAGATCCAGAGTTAGGGATTGCTCCGGTTCTCTTCCGTGGAGATTGGTTGCTCAATTCCTTGGAGAGGATTTTGAGCTCATCGGAGAGGGACTGTGTGAGCATCAACCTAGGTAAGATATTGATTTGGTTGTTTCACAGATTGATTCCTGGGTGAGTTTGATTCTGTGTTAAAGTTTGTAAGATTGGTTTGATTTGGATATTCAGTAGGTTGGGTTTCAGCCAATCTGTTACGCGCCACCTCACTGGGTGAGTGAGGGCTTCTGCCGTGGTGTGTGGATTGGTTCAGGTAAGAATTGGACTAAGTTCTGACCTTAATTCTATTTTGAATTGGAAGCTAATTGTAGTTTACTTGTGCTAGGGTTGAATATGTTTGAATCGGTAAATACCATAGCAGTTTGGTTGTAGCTATTTAGTTCAATTTGAAACATTAGGTTAATGAGTTGGATCTTGATTAAGGTTTGGGGCTAAACCTAGGTTTGAAACCTAGGTTGGTTTAGGGATTAATTAGCACGCAATTATCTTTTTGTATAATAGCTAATTAAAATACCTCCGTGATACAGGAGCTTATCGGATTATTATTATCGGCGGGTGGTTCTGTCTCGTTTGATACGGACTTCACCTATTTGGAGGCGGGTACCCTTTGACTTATCTTTTAGATATTGTCATCTTGTTATGCATAGCCTGTTATAGATAACAGTAAGATCATACGCTATCCCTGTTTATTATGCCTGTTCTGGATACTTGTTAGTTATCCCTGGTTATTATGCCTGTCTTGGATACTTGTTAGTTATCCCTGGTTATTATGCCTGTCTTGGATACTTGTTAGTTATCCCTGGTTAGTATGCCTGTTCTGGATACTTGTTGACTATCCCTGTTTATTATGCTTGTCCTAGATAACTGTGGTTTATCCCTGAGTTATTATGCTGTTAGTTCCATACAGTATCAGGTAGTGTCATATCTATATGTATGCTTAGATATCGTGATGTATCTCCTGCCTTTGACCTTGAGGGATCTGTAGTTTTCGGCCAGTATACCTTGTAGGTTAACTGTATTTCCTGTTATAGGATTTCAGACTGAGACCTAGTATACTGAGGACTTGAGAGGGAGGTATGTGTATCTATCATACACCATCCTTGCATTGTTGCATGCCGGCGATCAGCGACTCCCTTGTGGTTGAGTCTATCGTCTTCCGGTACATGATATGCGCACACGGCCACTCATGGGTTAGTGGATACCGTAGGATGTGTGCATTTGCTCTGTACTGCTCCGCTCGACCGCTCAGGAGTAGTGGCTTCGGAGCGTGGTAGCAGGCGGAGATCCCTTCTCTTCCCATAGACCAGAGGAGATGAGAGCGACGCTCCCTCATATATACATGGGGTAGGGGGGCGGTCCCCCGACAGCATCCTGTCCACTCGGTCACTCAGGAGCAGTGATGGCAGAGTGCGTACAGTGTCACAGCTCTACCCACTCGGCCGACACAGTATCGCATGTCTCGGTGGCTTGACTGGAGTTAGGGGGTGACCATGGCATTGCACCATGTGCATATTTTGCATCGTGCATTGTTTGCTGCACTTATTTGCTGCACTTGTTTGACATTGCATATTCTGGAGACTTGTTACATGTGCTTATATGTCTATTGGTATTCCACTGGTATTTCCTACCCTCTGTACAGGTTAGATGGATTCAGGTATGTACCTACCCAGTATTTTCAGTTCCAGTCCTTCCCTACTGTTGATATGAGACTGTATTAGCTGAACCCTTATTGTTGGTATAACTTTCTATGCATATCTGTTGGGTATTCGCTGAGCTATGGACTCACCCCGTTGCCATACATTTTATTTCAGGTTGATGCCTGCCAGGAGATCCCTAGCAGCCAGTCCCCAGCTCCAGAGGAGCTCTCTTTTTGGTTTACGTGGTTTTGTTATGGACCCTGTAGTATTCCTATGCTTCCGTTGTGTAGTTTTAACCATGTATGCACGTTTTATTCGAAGGTATTGTATTTTTGAGTCCTATGTTGGACTTCGTTTGGTTTTGGCTTTGTTCCTGCCCCCTGACAGCTCAGGTGAGTTCGGATTTTGGTTTTACGACGTATAGTCATTTATGTAGTTATATATGTGTGGATTGGAGGCCTGAGGCCCCTTTAAACTGCGTGGTTGTGTTATATTATCTGTGTGTATGTGTAAATTGTCCGCCGGACAGGGGAGGTGCTGTCCGATTTTCTATTGGATCAGCGGCTCCTGGGTCTCAGGGCGTGACATAAATTATCATCACTTTTGATGCCACGGGAAACGTGACCGCATAAAACTGCCCCATCAAATTGTATTCCATCATTCCCCTTTCTTTAAGGGAGTCATTGTTTTCGCTCTACTTCAACCCAGGGGCAGATATAAAATTATAAATTTGAGAGACTGTATATTAAATATCATAAATAATTATTATAATAATAATTATAAAAATAATTATTATAATAATATCCTCCTCAATCCTTATACATAAATTGATATTTGAGAAAAGAAAGAATTTTTTAAAAAAATTAGTTATCCAAGGAATTTGAATCCCAGATGTTTGCCAAAACAAAAATAAAATTTATCATTAGATCCACTATAAAAAAATATTTTTAAAAGCGTTAAATAATATATATACTCAGAAAATAAAAAGTTCTATATAAAAAATTAAAATTTCTATACAAAAATAATGTTATTAAAATTTTGAGGGGGGCATGCCCCCCGGGTCCCTATGTAAATCCGCCTGAGCTTCAACCCTTTCATCATCTATTTTATAATTAACATGAAGAAAATAAATAGCTATTAATTAGAATATTGTGATTAGCACGTTAGGAAAATAACTTTACTAAATTTTGACTTTGATGATAATATTATAAGATTGTGTTTGATTAGGGTAATATAATCCAGTTTATAATGTAATTGAGCCTATAATATCATCCAAATTATATGTTGTTGGTCTTATAATCTAGATTATAATACTTTACTAGCTTTTGTAATATATATTACATTATATTATAGTGTTAAAATTGTACTAAATAAAATAATCATCTTATAATATAATCTTAATTATATTATAAGGTTGATTATGAACGTAGCCTCATCCATTCTCCAAAGACAATAGATAATCAAATAAAACATGCAGCATTAGTCTCCCATTTCAGAAAAAATATATCAAAAGATATTAATTATTCAGCTAAACAAACGGATAACAATAAGCAAATTGTACGTTATTATTTTTTTCACTTCACCCTGCAAAAACATAAAACCCCTACAAAAATAATAATTTTACAGCACTATCATCCCACGTAACAGAACGCAGGGACTAAGAAATGGAAGAAAAGTCACATCCTTTGGGGTTCGATTATACCTACCTTTTAGATGAATAAATTTGTTTTTGAACAGTCGACATATTTTTTAGGCCAAATTTTGGCTTTTTATTAATAATAAGTTTTGATCAACGCTGTTAATTATAATTTTAACCAAACTACTTTAATAAATTATTTTACACTAAAATTTTTTATTATAATTATTATAATAATATTTGATCAATTTAAATTAATTGTCACTAAAGTTGAGCCATTTATATCAATTCTTGATCAGTTTCAATTATTGTTAAAATATTTCAACTAAAATTAATTAATCTAAAGTGTACAAGTTTTAATCAAATCTTACCAAACAAAAAAAATATTAGATAAAAATATGATGTATACTATTTTAATAATTAAAAAAAGTGCACCCTTATCAAAAGTCGACGCATAGCAATATTAATATTTGGATAAGGCTATTTTAATCAAAATAATATATATTTTCCTTCCCACGTTAAACGTGGTGTTATTTTAAAAAATAAAAAATGTCAATCATGTGGCATGCATTTCAATGAGAACGCACGATCATTCAAACTTAAACATTGCTGGCCAGATCTTTAAATTTTTAAATGCATTTTAATCCACTTATTATTATTATTATTATATAATATAATTTTTTGTTCTTCTCGAATAGATTGATTTTACAAATGACTTTTTAAATTGTTATCAAGATAAATTAAAAAATATTTATAAAAGTCTATCAAAATAGTCCTTCTTAAGTTCTTTTTTAATTTTTAAATTATTATTAAAAATATTTAAAATTAATTTATATTCTTTCCTATTTATTTTCATATTAAATTATATTTTTTTCTATTTATTTCATATTAAATCATATCTTTTCTATTTATTTCATATTAAATTAATTTTTTAACTTATAAAAATCTATTATGATTGTTTTATAATTTTAATGAACATTAAAGATGTTTAAATTTAATTATATATTTTTATTTTTATTTTCATATTAAATTATATTTTTTTCTAATTTATTTTTATATTAAATTAATATTTTTTAATTTTTAAAGGGTCATTCTAGCTGGCTAGATTCTAGCCATCTAGAATTACCCTTCTTAAATTTGCTTCTCATAGAGAAAAGCAATCATAATTAATACATCGCAGTTAAGATTCGAACATTAAATATCCTAATTATGATTGAAACGACTCAATAGCATCAAATAATCTAATAGTAAAGCAAGTGCAGGCAACGTTTAACGCACGAGTTAGATCGAAACCAAGTGATCTGATCTCGGCAATATTTATTTATGCATACTCCAATGATATAATTAATTTAATCTCTATGGGTGTTTAGTTGACTACAAAATGATGAATTTATTAAAATAGAATTATTATCTTATACTACAATGATATAATTAATTTAGAAAGTGTTTGATAATTTTCTACTTACGCACTTCTTAAATTCTAGTTATATCAAAATATTTTGAATATTTATGAATGCCCTATTTCTATAACTTTTAACCAAAAGTTAAAAGAAATAATTTGATATTTTTTCTACCTTCGATTTATGTCTTTAATAAATTTATCCATATACATAATTACCGTCACACTTTTTTAAATAATATTTTATATTTTTATATAATATATATTTTTAGAATTATATATATATTTTGTGTATTTATATAAATTTTGTCATTTTTTTATTTATATTTTTATAAATTTTATATATTTTTCAAATATTCATGATATAAAAAATAATAATTTTGATATCATATTTAAAATATAATAATAATTATATAAATACATTATTATTGATGGTATATCAAAATTATATTTAGATAATTAAAAAAGATTAATTTATATAGTTTAAGGATATTATTCTTAATTAATTAAAAATTAAGTTAGGAAGTAATTATTTATTAAATACTCAAACTTTATCTTATATTGACTTTTAATTTTTATTTTCAAATACTTTATATGAATAAGAAATGATAGTTGACATTTCGACCATACTTCTAGAATATGGGATAAAAATTTTCAGTTAGTTAGTGCTCGGTTATAAGCTGACTAGCAATTTAATTTCCTGTGTATAATTTAGAGATAGGACTGCAAAAAAATATTTAGGAAGTATAATCATCTTATGTTATAATAAAATATAATATAAAATTATAATTTTGAAACGAGAAGGAGTTTATCGAAAAGTACTTACGTGTTGTTGATAAATAAATATGGGTATGGCATTGGCATCTTTGATCTTTATATTATGGCCCCGATGGAGAGCAACGTGCGGCCTTGCAATGGCGTCCGCCGTCATTTTCTTCCGTTTCTTCTTCTTCTTCTTCATCCTCCTCTGTACTTCTCACGCAGCAAATCATCAGCATGCCAACTTCCTCCGTTGCTTTCTTGAAGAAACTGGAGGATCTGCCTCTTCTCCTTCGATGATTTACACTCCCAACGACGACACCTCTAATTTCGCCACCCTCTACCGCTCCTCTATCCAAAACCTCCGCTTCCTCTCCTCCGGTGCAGAGACTCCCTCCTTCCTCATCCTCCCCTCCGTCTCCCACGACGCGCAGGCAGCCGTCCTCTGCGGCCGCCGTCACGGTGTCCGTCTCCGCGTCCGCAGCGGCGGCCATGACTACGAGGGCCTCTCCTACGTCTCCTTCTCCAGTACCGACGGCCCGTTTGCCGTCCTCGACCTCTCTGGCCTCCGCTCCATCGACGTAGACGCCGAAGCCAGCACCGCCTGGGTCGGTGCTGGCGCCACCGTCGGTGAGGTGTACTACCACGTGGCTGCCGCCAGCCCCACCTCCGCGTTCCCTGCCGGCGTTTGCACCACGGTCGGTGTCGGCGGGCAGTTCAGCGGCGGCGGCGTCGGGTCGTTGCAGAGGAAGTACGGCGTCTCCGCCGACAACATCGTGGATGCCGAGGTGGTCAACGCCGACGGCGAGCTGTTGACCAGGGAGACCATGGGGGAAGACTTGTTTTGGGCGATAAGAGGCGGCGGCGCGGCGAACTTCGGAATCGTCGTGGCCTACAAATTGCGACTCGTCTCTGTGCCGCCCAAACTGACTCTGTTCTCCGTGAGCAGAACGGTCGAGGAGGGTGCGACGAGGTTGCTGCATTCATGGCAGAGCATCGCTCCCCGGGTCGTCGACGATCTATGGCTCAGGACCATAGCGCTAGCCATCGGCGAGGCGCCGGTAAACCGAACGATCCAGGTCGTTTTCCAAGGCCTCTTCCTGGGCCCCCGGAGCGGTATGCTCGCGGCCATCAATCAGAGCTTCCCGGAGCTGGGCGTGAGGGCCGAGGACTGCAACGAGTTGAGTTGGGTGGAGACGACTCTCTCCCTCGACGGCCATGCAGTGAATGATACCAGCGTGCTGTTGGACCGAAGGCCGGTGTACAACAGCTCCTTCAAAGGCAAGTCGGACTTCGTGAGGAAGCCCATCTCCGAGAAAGCATGGGAGGGGATTTGGGAGGTTATGATGGAGGGGGAGGAGGAGCCTCTGGTGATGATACTCGAGCCGTGGGGTGGAAGGCTTTGGGAGATAGAGGACGATGCCATTGCCTTCCCTCACAGGATGGGGAATTTGTATAACATTCAGTACTTCATGAGGTGGTTCGAGACAGAGGCGGCGGTGACGGAGAGGCACTTGACATGGATGAGGAGGCTCTACGACTACATGGTCCCTCACGTGTCCAGCAATCCGAGAGCTGCGTATCTCAACTACAAGGATATCGACTTGGGAAGCAGCACAGAGGAAGGCAGGACGAGCTACGAGGAAGCAAGCGCTTGGGGAAGAAGATACTTCCTGCACAACTTTGACAAGCTCGCGAACGTCAAGGCTCGAGTTGACCCGGAGAACTACTTCTGGAATGAGCAAGGCATCCCTCCTTTTGCTGCTTGGTGAATAAACAACTATTTATGATTTGTATTTGAATGCATCTAATTATAGAATATTTTACTGAATGACTTATCTGATTTTTATAAATCATGTATCATATTTTTATATGGAAAATGATATGTTAAGCGAAAAATTTTAAGAAAAAATTTAGTAAATAATGTGATATTTTACATATAACGATCTTCGACGGGTTCACCGTGCCCCCAGGGTATGTTTGATTCGGAGCGGCGGTCGGAGGTCTCCGATGATGTCCGAGCGATAATTGGACGTGTGCATGCAAAATGTCACGTCATTCACTGAGCGTTTCATTGAATTTTTTCACTGAGTGTATCAAAGTTCTTTTTTATATTTATTAAATCATATATTTCTTTTCAAAAAGTAGTGCTTGTTGGGGCAATCGACCCAAGTTTGATCGAGAAGATCATGGGTTTTGATGTGTGTGCCAATATGATTAAGTTATAGTTTCATGTTGATCTAATGTGTATGTGAGTGTGCAGGTTTGCAGGATACACATTGACTTAATTGGACGCCTTCGGAGTCGGTGAAGGATGACATGGAGACAAGCCGAGGGCATGTGTGCGCATCTGAGGGACCATGGACAAAACAGGAACGATGAGCCGAGGGAAGCAGATTTCGAGGCATACGTGAAGGGTGGTATGGGAGACGAGCCGCGGGCTTGCGTGCATTCGAGGGGCGAGAGTCAAAGTCGAAGAGGGCTTGAAGGCAACAGGTCGAGGGTTGACTGAGTCGTGAGGGTTCGAGTGTTGAGGGATTGTACTCGGGTAGGAAAACCCTGGGACTAAGTCGTGAGGGTTCGAGTGCGGAGAGAAATGTACTCGGGAAGGGAAACCCTAGGCTTAGAGGGTTGGCAGTCAACTGATGTTTGATCAGTCGACTGAGGTAGAGCACAGAGAGATTACTCGACTGATAGTTGATCAGTCGACTGGTGCAGTCGACTGGTATAGGCCAGAATTCAAAATGACAGGCGGCGGCATTCGAATTTAGATTGGATCAGCCGACTGGTATTGCACCAGTCGACTGGTAACGGTCAAAATAGGATCGAGCTCTATTTAAGGGAGCTCATGTTTGACTACTGTTCTTTGGCCAAACAAGCTTGGTAAGAGCCTGTTAGTAGCCTACAAGTGCTCAGGTCGTGTGAAAGGGTTGTGGTGAGGTTTCTTCACCCACAAGGAGCGACAAGAGATAGCCGGAGGTGCTCCGGGGAATCATCCACCGACGGATCGGGATCATCCACCTTACGGACAGCCGTGGAGTAGAAGTTTTCATTTCCGAACCACATAAATCGGTGTGTCTTTCTTAGTTGTTAGGTTTTAGTTTTTATTTTTGTTATTCCGCTTGCGCACTAACAACTTGTAGGAACACAAAATCGAAAAGTTGCTATTCACCACCCTCCCTAGCAAGACGACAAGGTCCTAACAAGTGGTATTAGAGCTTGATTCGCTCATCTACGAACTAACCGCCGAGAGAGCAAGAAGCTAGAGGAAATGACGATTAAAGAAAAATTGGGGGAGGACATCAATGCTCCGCCTTCCTACTATCGCGAGAGTTTCAAGTATTGGAAGATGCGGGTGAAGACATAATTCGGTATGGATTGTAACAACATGATCGTGCTAGAAGAGCCTTTTGAAGTTCTGAAAGATAAACATGGGAAAAAGCTCCGACCACGATATTGGAACAAAGAGCAACAAGCACAATCAAAGGCAAATGAAAAGGTAATTTCAATATTATTGAATATTTTGCCTAAGGATATAATTAGTGATGTAGGTGAATACAAAAATGCACACGAATTATGGAGTAAAGTAATTGCTCTACAGAAGACCCTACACAAGCTCAAGTAGTAGAAGAGCCCAAGGAAATGAGCTCAATGGTCCAAGAAAAGGAGAAGGACCAATCGAATGAAGAAAGAAGCTCAACATCCGAAGAGGGGGAGAAAGTAGAAGAAGATTCGTCCATCTCATCAAGTGAAGTGGCACAAGAAAGTGAAAGATCATCCATTTCATCAAGAGAAGAAGAAGAGGTCTCCACTTCAAGGATTGAGAGGAGGTGAGACCACCCTCAATACCGGAGTAAGAAGAAGCCACCACCTCCACCAAAGCAAGATCCAAAGACCACATCATTTTTTTTGGGTGCAACAAGAAGGGATACTACAAGGACAAGTGCCCATTAGGTAAAAAGGAGATAAACCCTAAACCTAAGTTAATTCCTTTAAATTCTAACATGGGTTGTGGGGATGGTGTGAAGAAAGAGAAAGCATATAAGGTGTTGCACGTGTGGGGAGCTAGGACAATACCACACGAAGTGCTCAATGAAAGGAGAATTCAAGAAATTGGATCATTTGAGGAAGTGGGAGAAGGAGGAGAAGAAGAAAAACTCATATCAAGGGGGAGCTACAAGGGTAAGGAAAGTAATCCCTAACTCAAACCATTTTTCAAATTCCTCCATGCATGTTAGAAGTTATGAGAATTATTTACCTATACAAAATTTTGGTTTTAGATATTGTGATAGAAATAGGGTTAATACTGCCTATCAAAATCCTAAGGAATCTATGTATCATGATAAACATAGGATTTTTAGACCTAAGGATCAAGACATTAACCCAAAGAAAGGGAGACACATGCCTAGACAAATGGGTAGGTCTAGAAATGTCCAACATGGACATGGTGAGACTAGGGTTAAGAACCTAGAAAGGGAAAATCAAACCTTGAGGGCAAGACTTGATAAATTAAACAAAACCCTAGAAAGATTCACTAGTGGATCTAAGGGTTTGGGCATGGTATCGGGTAGTCAAAACCCCGACAGTGATAGACCAGGTCTAGGATACCCACCTAGTAGATCAAATGCTATTAAAAAGTCATATACAAGGATGTCATATGACTATGGCAAGGGGAAGGCCAAAATGGCAAGGAGAAGTCATTTAAAGGAGAGAAGAAGAATGTAACCAAGGACAAGGTGTATAGAGTCAAGAAAGTTAGGGTTGTTGGTCAAGAAGTACCGGAGGTACACATGTGTGGCCTTGCCATGATAGATGAGTCACCTAGGGAAGTGACTAAGACTAAGAGCTCAAGGGGGAGCTCTAGGAGTCAAGTTGGGATTCATGATCAATAGATCTCAAGAGGGTATCTCCAAAAGAACTAGATGAATTGTGGGATGTGCCAAAGGATTTGGAGACATACTTGTGTCTTAATCTTAGGGATTTGGCACATTCAAAGTAAGGGATCATGCAAAAACATGACAATAGAGCTATAGTGCATGAAAATTGGTGTTCAATGTGTGGATGTCATACAAATCAATGCTAAGGATGCATTAAGGATGAGGATAAGAAGATACATCAAGGAGAGATCAAAACTAGGACTTTAGGTCAAGGTTCAATTGAACCATTTAGATAGTTTTGAGTTTTGTGTCAATATTGGGATTGGTGATAGATTTAAATATATTTTTCCCAAGTAGGCATGGGTATCATAAATCTCTCCACGAAATTTTGAAATTTTTAGAGATTTGTAGAATTAGTTATGCATTTCTGAAACTAGGTCTGAAATATTGAAAATGTAGGGTATCAGTCGACTGATGCAGAGGCAGTCGATTGATCTAGTTTAAATCAGAAACCAAGAAATTCAATACAACAGTCGACTAACCCTGGGGCAGTCGACTGATGCTGCGAGTTTTTAAAAGAAAACCCCACGCGGGGGGCGGCCGAACCTTGGGTTTCAACGCCGTCCCTTGCGACTTCTCTTCTCCCTCGACCTCCCAAGTTGTTCTAAACCTTCCCAAGGTCCTCAGATCGTGTTCCTAGCCTTCCTTCCATCTTAGATCTAAGACTAGGGCAAGGAAAACCTTCTCCTTAAGTCAATCTCAATCATTCGCGATCATGCAACGATCGGAGAAACGGTAATGGATCATTTGCTATATTTTTATCATTTACTTCGTGATTCATGACTAACTCTTCAATTTGTACATGCTTACCTTGTCTTGTCTTCTTGATTGGGTCATTGTTGGTACATGCATGTGTGGGTTGCATTTAGGGCTAGGGCAAAAAAGAGGGTTGATGAGGGTTCATCCCAACAGCGGTCTTTAGATCCTGCGGCACCTCGGTTCCGTTCCGAGGCTTGCCAGCGAGTATTTAACAATGCTGACTTTATTTTGATGAATTATCGTTTTCTCAATAAACATACTTTCAGGAGATCACTCCGTATATTATTGAGATAATCACGCACTTTGGGCTAGAGAAATTAGTATATTATCAACATTATGTCAATTTTGACCTATGCAAGGAATTTTATATCAATCTTACATGTACTGATACCCATGACGGGACATATGAGTCTATGGTACAAGGAGTTACCATTCCTTTCACACCTGTATTATTAGGAGCATTTTTAGGGTGTAGGGTGTCGGATAATTTGTTTACTTGTTTCCCCGCTGTCACTGAGCCACTGACCTTGCCCAATGTCAGGATTGATCAAATTCATCGTTATTATTTTAATAATCCTCGACCTCCTCTAGAGCGCATCTTTATAGCTAAGCGCATGAGTCCAGTTAGCAACATTTTGTACAAAATTATCTTAGATTGCATTCTGCCTATTGTCACCAAGGGAAGGTCGAAGATCCGACTACCTCACTTGGTGATGATGTATGCTCTAGAGAGGAGACTAGACATTGACATCGCCCGCCATATATTTGCATCCATTGTAAATTTTTCGCATGATGTCAATAGGAAGTTCTACATGTCGTTCGGTCATATTTTGACCGAATTCTTTCAGTCTAGAGGTATTAGAATCATCAGAGGTCAGATTCATCAGCTGTCAAAGGACTATGACCAGATAGGTTCTCGACAGCTCTCCATGGCTGGGATCGAGAGGTGTCAGGGAGTGATGGTCTGGCGACGTCGTCCTGATTCTTCCAGCTCTGATGATGACGAGGAGGGTGCTCCTGCTGCTGTACCTGCTGCTGCTCCTACTGGGATCACAGAGGAGCGATTCTCTCGGTTGGAGGCAGAGGTTCATGGGCTCATGGAGGATTTTCAGACTTTTCAGCAGCACCAGGAGGGTCTCGGAGGCGACTTTCAGAGGTTCCAGCAGCGCCAGGACGAGATGTATGAGATGATACATCACTGGAACCTTATGTATCAAGCCCCTCTTCCTCCTTCTCCAAGCGATGACATGTAGGCTCAGCTTGACTTGGACGTAGTGGTGTTGAGAGTGTATTCAGCTTTAGCATTCATTTATCTCTCAAACACTATATTTCACAGTGTAATATTTGGATATTTTTGTAGCATGTACTTATGGTTTCCTATGAAGTTCACTTCTTGAATTTGCTTATATGAAATGGTTTGCTTTAATTGTGAAGTATGCGTGATATACATGATGAGTTTCAAATTATCTTATTTTTTTATAGTTGTATGAGAAATTCAATTCGTCTTCTATCAAGGGATTAAGATAAAAAGGGGGGAGTTGCCTTCACTTTTTCTATCTTGGGCGTTTATAGGAGAAAAAGGGGAGGGTTGAAAATGTTTCTATGTCTTAAATAGTGTGGGATAGACTTGGAAAACATTTGGGTTCAAATATAGGAGGGAAGATTGATACAAAGTGGAATGTTTTCAAAGAATTAGAATTTTTGTCAAAAAGTCAAGCATATTTGGTATTTTCACGAAACTATATTTTTCTAGGGTATAATACATCATAAGAAATATACTTGCAAAATTTCAGAATTTTTTAAATTTTGTGAAATTTTTTAGGGGTTTCTGAATTTTGGCTGGAAAATTCAGATTGCTGAGTATCAATGGACTGCCCTTGGGGCAGCCGACTTATCTTTCTGTGGGTTTGCGAATTGCAGGTACCAGTCGACTGGTGCTGGGTCAGTCGACTAGTACTGTTGTTTTTTGATTCCTGGGGGTTTACAGAAATAGAAAAGTATTTTCATTGATACTAGGGTTAAGGTTGCTTGGGGCAATCTTTTTGATGGTATCAAAGGGGGAGAATATGTGGTGTTAAATTAGGTTTTAACTTAACTTGTGGAAAATTAAAAATTATGTGGAGAGCATAGGTTAAGGGGGAGAATGCATGTTTATGCTGCTTACTATGTCTTTAATTTTCAATTGTTGTTGGTGGTTTTGCACCTAACTTAAACATGTTGCCACACATCAAAAAGGGGGTGATTGTTGGGGCAATCGACCCAAGTTTGATCGAGAAGATCATGGGTTTTGATGTGTGTGCCAATATGATTAAGTTAAGGTTTCATGTTGATCTAATATGTGTACGTGAGTGTGCAGGTTTGCAGAATACACATTGACTTAGTTGGACATCTTCGGGGTCGGTGAAGGATGGCATGGAGGTAAGCCGAAGGCTTGTGTGTGCATCTAAGGGACC
Source organism: Boesenbergia rotunda (assembly GCA_024364735.1). Lineage (NCBI taxonomy): Eukaryota > Viridiplantae > Streptophyta > Magnoliopsida > Zingiberales > Zingiberaceae > Boesenbergia > Boesenbergia rotunda. Next base: position 225,519 of record JAGFNQ010003737.1, on the reverse strand, counting down.
GTGGACAAAACAGGGACGATGAGTCGAGGGAAGCGGACTTCGAGGCATATATGAAAGGTGGCATGGGAGATGAATCGTGTGCTTGCGTGCATCCGAGGGATAAGAGCCAAAGTTGAAGAGGGCTTAAAGGCAACAGGTCGATGTTGCTAAATGAAGAGTCGACTGAGTCGTGAGGGTTCGAGTGTTGAGGGATTGTACCCGGGTAGAGAAACCCTGAGACTAAGTTGTGAGGGTTCAAGTGCGGAGAGAAATGTACTCGAGAAGGGAATCCCTAGGCTTAGAGGGTTGGCAGTCGACTGATGCTTAATCAGTCGACTGAGGTAGAGCACAGAGAGATCAGTTCACTGATAGTTAATCAATCGACTGGGCAGTCGACTGGTATAGACCAGAATTCGAAACGACAGGCGGCGACATTCGAATTCAGAGTCGATCAGTCGATTGGTATTGCACCAGTCGACTGGTAACGCCCAAAATAGGATTGAGCTCTATTTAAGGGAGCTCGTGTTTGACTACTGTTCTTTAGCGAAACAAGCTTGGTAAGAGCCTGTTAGTAACTTACAAGTGCTCAGGTTGTGTCAAAGGTTGTGGCGAGGTTTCTCCACCCATAAGGAGCGACAAGAGATAGCCGGAGGTGCTCCGGGGAATCATCTACCGAAGGATCGGGATCGTCCACCTTACAGACAGCCGTGAAGAATTTTCATCTCCGAACCACGTAAATCGGTGTGTCTTTCTTAGTTGTTAGGTTTTAGTTTTTATTTTTGTTATTCCGCTTACGCACAACAATTTATAAGAAGACAAAATTGAAAATTTGTTATTCACCTTCCCCCTAGCAAGATTACAAGGTCCTAATAGTGCTACTTTATATACACATTTATTTAAATCTTAAAAAAATAATCAACTCTATAGGATTTTTAAAATATTATTTCTCTCTCTTAAAAAATAATTTTTTTATAACCTAACGGATGATTAAATATAGAGTGATTAATTTTGAGATCCACTGAAATTTAACTCTTTGAACAATCTGAAAAACAAATACACAAAGAAATAGAGTGCTTAATTTTGCATTACTAATATGACACAAATCAAAATCAAGTAATTATCAGCTAATCCACACTACAATAGGAAATCTTCGCACCAACTTAAAACTGAGTGGTACAAAAATTAAAGAATCCAAAAGTAAATTTACGAACTTGGATCCACACATTTACAGGTAAACATGCTGATACCACTGTCATATATTTTCTATGTACAGATTGAAGGGAACAAAATAGTTCTGCGTGATGCCATAGTTTCTTGGTTGTACAGGTGTTACAAAGTTCGTTGCGCTTTTCGCTATCTTTGTCGAGGATGGGGTTGGTCCAGAGAAGAACTGCTCGAGTGAGAAGATGATTCTACGCTCTCAGGCACCTCCACTTGTGTAGGGAGTAGTTTGAGGAAGCTACCTTGAATATGTGGACTTGGAATTGATGTTGAATCCATGTCTGTGCAACCAACGCATCAACCAAATTGTTATCCAAACAAATTAATTTGGAAAAAAAAGGAGCAAAATCATTACCAAACAAGGATTTAATTGTTGGCCTCTTCGATTTATTACTCTTTTTCTTCAACTCAGCTGTACAAAAACGATTAAAATGGTAAAGTCGGTCAAAGAAATTAGGAAGTTATAGATTATACATAGAACTTAAATCCATGGAATCGAATATGATCTTACTGCTCTGTCTAATAAAATTAGACAAGCAAATAAATGAGAAAGAAGACCAACCGACGCCTGGAACTTGATGGTCATTTACGATTTCAAAATTTTTATAAGTATAGCCCACAAAGTTGACATCCTTCGATGGAAGCATCTGTATAATGAGAAGGAATACAATGAATATCACAAATAAACTTCAACAAGATATAGTCAAACTATTATCATATTTGCAAGATAACTATGATAAGTTAAGCTACAGGTAAATCATAGGCACAACACCAAAGAGACCGACATGAAGCACTAGACTTCCATGACAATAAATTTATCAAAAACAATATAACAATATTGTTGATTCAAAGAAAAAAGTTGGGATCTTTTTAGAGTCTCCAACCAAGTAAAATTGAAAAATAAAACTAAAAAAATGGGTAACAAATATTCACTCATCTAAGATGATTCAACAATTTTAGAGATAAATTGCCTCTAATTTGAAAATGTAAAATCCTACCAAACTATATATATAGAGTTTTGATATCCCGCACACCTTACGCCGCACACCCCGTGAGCACCTGAATTTTTTTTTGTGCTTGATACTATAAGCCGTCTCCTAAACCCTAAAAGCAAAATTCTAAATGACTTACCACAAGTCAAAATAAAAACAAAAAAAAAAAAAAATTTGGCGTTGTGAGTGTTGCCCACAGTGGTCGCTCACCGTAGGTGTGCAGGATATATATAACTCTTTCTACTAATTTAGAGAGTATCAAATAAGAAGTTATAATCCTTTGACACCAAGAATAAAATTAAGAAGTTATAAACCATCGAATAGGACAATTAGAAAATTTAATTACAAATTTAAAGATCTATTTGCATCATTCTCCTCCATGGAGAAGTGTGGACTTCTAACGAGTTGTCAACTTCTTTTCTAGGGCCGTCGTTCCTAAGCATAGGGAAAATAGCTTCACTAACTCCGTTTAACAATGTGATTTCATTATCTTTCCTCTTTGTACATCCCATCTAGTAAGAAATTTATTCGTTTCCTTTCGTTTTGGTCATCACTTCTAACAAATAAGAAAATGTTTGAGCTTATGCGGGGCAAAGATAATGTTCACATCAGCATCATATTTGCAAGGCATGAAAGTAGTAATGTTGATAGAATTTGCAAAAATAGAGCCCGTGACAAAGTCGATAGATTAATGTTCAAATGTTTTCAACAAATTAATGTATCCTCCAACTTGAAAATTGAGCTTTTGGTTTGACAGATAGAAAAAAATAAAGAAACTAATTCAGTTAATTGATAAGCATTAAAGCCACAAGTAACAATAACACCAAATATGCCAATAGCCTTAATTGTTTTTCAAATTTTTGGGTTGATGATTTGCATTTCTAGTTCATGATGCCCATTTTGTTCAATTTTTCTTTTGGCTTCTTCTTGTATCATATGCATAAGTTATAATTTATTAGCCTAAATCCAACATCATGTTTATGATTTTTTAAAGGGGTCAAATGAATGAGAGGTTCTAAATTTATATCATCAATTGGTTCATCTAAGATGTCACTGGAGGACTTATAAAATGCTATGATGGTTTTGTCTAAAGTTGCATTATCAAGTGGTTCATCGTGTTGTTACGAAGCTCTTATAAAATGTCACTCAAGAAATTTGCTTGGATTGAGTTATCAAAAGATGTTAATTTATATTAACATACTTATTATCTTTTAAAATGTGGGAGATACTTTTTCATCAATTCTCGTTTCATTTCAAGCTAATATATGATGGATTCTGCTCATCATATAATAATGATTCTCGACACTTCATCAAAATTCTTTGTCAATCCTATAAGTTTGTTGTTAGCAAATTGTGTTCCTTCAAATGAGGTCAACTTATATGAGTCAAAATAGTTTGCAATGCCATCTAACCATTTAGAATCTATTAGAGTTTGATCATCCATCAAAACTAAGTCTATCATGTTCAAGCCTACATCAATAATGATTTTTAGGAAAATAATTTGATTATTTTCTAGATATGGATAATTGGATTAGGTGTGAGTGTGCATGTTATTCATGGAGTTCTAAGTGTAGAAATAATTATTTGAATGGTTCGTTCTGAAAACCTTAGATTGCCCATGCTTCATTTATGTGCTAACATTCATTCTAAAAAAAATGTAATAATAAACCATAAACTACCTTTCTCCACGGGCCAGACTTTGAAGAAGTTTGAACTGGCACTGATGTCTGCATCGAGATATAATGGCACATGTCATTTGAAGTATGAAAAAGGGATAACCGGATATATACTTTTCAAATAAATGATGTGGTGTTTTTGTTGCTACATTTAGCATAATTTAAGAGTCAAATGAGCACCCTGGTACAAGAAGAAGAAGAACCCTCCTTTTTCCAAAAACATCTAAGCAAATCCATCTGCTGGACATAGATTCTCAATAATGATTCCTTGGTCATTGGCATCTAAGTGAAGAGTTGCACTGCTTTTCTTTGTTAACAAACAAGAATAAAGCCCTAAATTTCAAAGAGTACACCACCATTTCGAGGTTGTTAAGGTTAGCAACACAAGTTTCCAAATGTAGATTTTTCATGAAAAGTTGTGGTGAAGAAGCAAAGGTGAAAAATGTCAGAAAACAAAGATAATGACCACCAAAGAAATTGGAGAAATTAACAAAAACTGAAAGTAGACAAGCATCAGAATACTACAAGATACATTGGAAAAATATTTACAATGTCTTAGGCCAAAGTAAAGTTTTCATATTTCATACGAATTAACACTAAGGAACTCAATGCCTTGCACGAAGTAGAGTTCCCCTCTTGCATATGAATTAACACAAACGAACTCAGAATTGTTTGAGATTGCCATACCTCCTCAAACTTCTCAAAATTCTGAGTATCCAGCTCATCATTAACCTCCGGCTTAAAAGCGGCTTCCATTTGGTACAGTCTCTCCCATTGGATGCCTTTAAACCATGGGTGTGCCTGCAACTGACGATCTCATAACAAATTCTGTATACATTTTATGAACTTGCTGCCATAAACATCTCAAGTACGCAGACCTTTATTTCATGGGCACCTTTTGTACCAAGTCTATGCTCTACATTACAGAGAAGTCTGCTTACAAGATCTTTAGCTTCTGCAGAAAGTTTTGCCTCTTCAGGGAACTTTAAGTGGTTTCTCCAATTTACGATCTGCAAGTCAGAAGTGAGCAACTATGACAAACGCTAAAGTGACAATGTTCCTTATCATTTTTTTGGGTGGTGGTGGTGGTTGGGGGAGGGGGGCAGTAGAGAGAGAGAGAGAGAGAGGATATTATGACTTTGTCCATCCACTACAAACCTACACAGATAGGGCTACTAAATATCTAACTGGGATAGCCATGCCATCATGCCTACAGCAACCACCACATGTTACAAAATGTACCATTCCACCCATGTTGCCAAACTGAAACACCAAGTTGCATATCAACGGGATTGAGTTTAATGCTCACATCTAACCCCACTAGCTGCAATTTAAAGGGAAAAAGGTAAATCAGATCAGGAACAAGAACACAAGGCCTTTATTAGAGTGTTCTCATCTCTCAGTAACTAAAATTTAGTGTTATATAAGGCCACAAATAACGACTCCTATTGAATTAAGGCAATCAACATATTTCTTAGTAGTTGTACCACCAAATACTACGTGATATCAAAATATCAAGTAGACATGAATCCGTCCTTAAGATATAAGGGTGGACAGAGAAGACATGGCATCTCAGAATGAAAGCGCAAAACAGATAGGACACAATTTGATTATTCTTTCTACCTTAAGATCTGGCTTTAGCTAAGATAGAACAAAAAGTAGCAATAATTTCTTAAGCATAAAAGCTCAAGAATAAACCAGAGATCAAGAATTAGGTCATTCATTTCAAAAAAAAAACTATTGCATGGAAAAAGCTGCAAATTTCCATGACACTTGACAAACCTTTCTACATGTGGACATTGGATCTTCAGAATAAAATGGTGGATATCCCACAAGCATCTCGTACATAATTGCTCCAAGTGACCACCTAATGTGGAATGTAATCAGAACAATTAACCAAGAAATGTAACCAAAACATAGAAAACTTGAGAATCAAACCAGTCACACTCCATTCCATATCCTTTCTTGAGAAGAACTTCAGGAGCAATATAATCAGGTGTCCCAACAGTTGAGTAAGCCTGGACACAGTAAAGAACTTGCAACTGAATGATAATATGCTAACATGAAAAAATTACATAAGTTCCTGTTATTCTCTAACAAACATCGAAACTAGTGGCAGGCCCCACAATTTAAGAACCAAACATAGAGGAGAATTACTATGCAAGACTGCAATATGCCTGTACTTGGTATACTAATAACATGGTAGAGTGAGTCAAATATGTATAAAGAAATACAATGATTCCAATCATATCTAATTAGCGACTCCGAATGTTACCAGCATCCGTCTATTCTTTTGCCAATGTTGTAGTTGCTCCTGTTGAGTACGTCTTGGTGCAGGAGAAACACTAGACCGCCTATCATCTAAATTTCTTCCTGGTTGATATTCAGGTTCATTGAGATTTGGAAAACTACTACTATCCAGAGGTTTACACAACCCAAAATCTGAAAGCTTCATATGTCCATGTCGGTCCAACAATAGGTTATCGGGTTTGATGTCCCTACGAAGATAAATCCATGGTTCAGCAACTAAGTGCTGTTTATAAAAAAGAGCATGCACACAACTGGAAGAAGCATACCTGTGAATGTAATTGTGCTTATGAATAGATTCAATAGCTAAAACAGTTTCTGCCACATAAAATCTGGCCTCATCCTCCGTCAATGTATCCTTGCGCATGAGCAGAGTCATCATGTCACCCCCGGGAAGATACTCCATGATGAGATATAAATATTCATCATCTTGAAATGAGAAGTAGAGTTTAACAATGTAGGCACTGTCCACCTCTGCAAGTAGATTTCTTTCAGCTTTCACATGTTCCACCTACAATTCACATGTAAATAGACAACTAAATTGTTGAAATAACCAACAGAACAGATAAATGAGCATGAAAATTACCTGACCCCTACGAAGCATTTCAGATTTCTTAAGTTTTTTCATTGCATAGACATGTCCAGTTGTTTTCTCTTTACATATTCTGACCTGCGTGAACATGATAAAGCCTGATCAGTCATCCAATCATGTTATAATATTGAGAATGATTTGATAAGTTAAGCAAATATGAATAGTCACATGGATAGACTCTTTTTGATTGAGGAAATTAATTTCCGGGATAGTCCAATTTAGTTGGCAGACAATATCATTTGGCTAAAGAACAATATAAAGACATTCTATAGGTACTGATCATGCACAAGAAAATAATATCAGCATATGCCATTATGTTAACAGCATGATTTTAAATCTTGAGTCAGCGAAATTTTTCATTACACCACTGAACAGCATGCAAGAAGGATCTAAAACCCCAGCACAAAAAAGGATGAGTTCTTCCACAGCTTGCTTTCATCACAAGCATCTCTTATGCAAGCCCGAGCCTCTTCCATGAGGATGAAACCCTTTTGTCAAGATGCAAGTGTAATTCACTCTCCTTGCAAGCAGCACAAGAATCATCAACCCTCCACTTGAGCTGCAAACTCCTTTAGTGACCTGGCGCAATCCTGTACATGAGCCACGTGCTCCTTCTGCAGCTCAATGCAACACTCTATTTGAGCCGAGAGCTCTTTTCACTACCTGACACAAATGTCTACCTAAGCCCCAATCGAAATGGAATTGTACAATCATAAAACCGTATCATTCTAGTTAGAGGCAAATACTTTGGCATAGATTCAGCTAGAGAGTTAGACCATGGTTAGAAGTACTTGAAAAAAAAACATGTTTTTTTTACTTGACAATCCTTTCCACAGTCCAATAAGTAAAAATCAATACTGAATTAAAAGTGTTGATTGTTAGAGATTGAGGTAGGTTTGTAGGAGGCACAGATAAGCAAATTTTGCAAGTAGAATAAGGACCTATTTGGTCGAAAGGATAGATAAATGGGTAGATGACTTAGCTTATCTGTTTGTTTGCGCATTTGGACACCCATCCATCTAGTTTGAATAATAAATCACAGGATGCTCAACTAGATTAGGGAAACAACATTAATACCCTCCTCAGCAATAACTGCTTTCGTCTCTTCTCTCCCACAACATCAATCAACTTTAATGCAACAATTCATAACTAATTCATAGAATGAATAATATTTATTCTTATAAATACAAAAAGAAAAAAAAACAATAATTTTTCCAGTGGATGAGCACTTTAGCAATGGTTTTTAGATGCTGAATTCTGGAGAAGAGCAGCATGCTGGATTCTAGATGACCAAATCATCAGATTCTAAATGAGCAGTGCGCCATAACTTAAATATGAATCACATCATGAGCAACACACTGATTCTTGATGAGAAGCACACCAGATTATGGATGAGTATTGTGTCGTTACTCTGAATGAGCAATACGTGACCAGAATGGCATGAGCATAATTCAACCAGAATGCACAGCCAGAATAGTACAACCTAAATGCGGCTAGGGAGAAGATTGACATGGGTATTGTAATCTGGGAACTACAGCAACGACTGTGTTATAAATAGGTAAGTAAAATATCCTCATCTTCCCTTTCATTGATCTGCCCGATCTCAGTATGCCCCCATTTGGAATACAAGGGATAAATTGGGATCTTTTTTATTTCAACTTATACGTTCTAATTGATCCATCATTCCAACCAAACAATTGAAGCATGGAGATGGCAATCCATCCATCCACTTAACCATTCATCCTTCCACTTGTTCATCCAAATGAACAGATCTAAAGCATGCATAATTAGTAAGCTTCTTGTTCCTCATATATCCTATTTTGTGTTACTAGTATTTACTTATGTCTACCTAACCTCCATTGAACACAATAGAAACCATATCAAGCTAATGAAGCTAAGATTTTTTTAATCCAAACAGACACAGTGATGATTTAGGTGGCCAAAAAAGGTTTTTAAAAACTTATGAATTTACCTCTCCAAATGCCCCCCTCCCAATAATAGTCAAAAGGTCAAAGTCATCCGCACCCATTTTATGTCTTTGAAGGCGCATATATTCTGTTTCTTTTGTCTCTAAATTCTTCAAAATACTATTCTGCACTTCCTCAGGAACTTCTGAATCAGCAAGCTTGCTCTCCAACATCCAGCGTCTGAAATTGCCATTGAATTACATGGAAAAAAAAATGAGGTGAATAAAATCCACATTCAAGGTAAATACTTATATGTAAAATTAGTTACATAATCAGAAGGCATATGCAGCCATGGTCATGGTTTCATGCTCATGTCCAACAAAAAATAGAAAGGAACCTTCAAGACACAAGCATCACATGATAAGTGTATCCCAACTATTTAGAGTCAGCAATATGGATCTTGTTTCACCATTGAGCTATATGTAGGACCATATAGTTTACTTAGTTTTCTTTCAATTACGAATAACAGGAATTATTTTCTCTCTTACATAAAAGCAAAAATGGATTAACTAATACAACCAATGGTCAAGTAGAGAAACAGTAAAGGCAATCTGTTCAACCACTTGCCAGTTGACTATACTCAAATATACCAGCACAAGAAACCTTTTAATTCAAAGAAACCATCATGTTGTTTTTCTTCTAGCTAGTTAGTGGATAGAGAACAATTATTGACAAGTTTACATAAGCAATTGTAACTATTAACCATTAGCGCATTTAGTGAACTAGCTTGAGTGAGATAATAAGCTATACACTCTGACGAGAATGCTAGAATGACCTGAAATGCATGCTTTTAAGTAATGATAGAATTAAGGTTTAATGATCCATTGAGAAAAATACGAATAGAAAAATGGTAAAAGGAGGTGGGGTAAAAATGGACATAAGAAAGGTAGGGAAATGAAGTGAGGAAAACTATTTCTGTCCCCTTAAAATTGATCTATCCAAAAGGATGCATCACTGCCACCTCACTATCACTCATAGCTGCAGGATGCCTTGATCTTTGCCCCAACTCTGAGCCCTATCTTATGTAGTGTTCCAAGGAAATTTATATTTGCTTCCGGTTATCATCACTTTAAGGAAACACGATCAAAGGGCATTCCTACTTGGCAAAAGAGAAGAAAGGTGAAGGGAAGGGGAGAAGAAAAGCACCATTGTCTGTTTACTTTGGTGGACAGGCAGGACTTCCTCCCTCTGTCTTCTCCTCCTCCCATTTGAACAACTTGACGGATCATTAGTTCCCTCTTCTGTCCCTGCCCTCCTCCCTCCTCGTTCTCTTCCTCCCCCTTTTGCCTTCCTTTCTTTTCCCACCTCATCCATCTGAGTGCACATAGCTTAACTATCTAATGGGAATTTGAATTTGATAAATGCATGGTTCAGATCCAACATTCTCAGAAACTATAATAATAATTCTACAGGGAATCCACCCCAATCCAGTACACGTAGAGAAGTTACATTCTCGGAAACTAGAATAATAATTCTACAGGGAATCCACCCCAATCCAGTACACTTAGAGAAGTAAAAGGATAGTGGTGATGGGTTTAGTAGAACTTGGAGACCAATGGTTTCAGACAACATATTTCTTCGAGGCCTAAATTTCTGATGCCATAACAAACACCCAAGGCGTAGAAGTTTAGACAGAATATTATTTTTTTTAAATGAAAATAATCACCTTTCTTTGCGATCTTGCAAGGACTTCATCTGAGCCTTGTAATGGTTCTCAATATACTGCTTTGCAGCGGCGACCTTCTGCTTAGTAACATTTGAAGGTGCATCGTCAACTGGAGGCTTCTGCATATCCGTTGCACTTCCAGCTTCCTTCCTAGTAAGTCCGGGTTTGACCTTCTCCCTAGGTTGCAATCTCTGAAACCAGCTTCTCGCAGAATCCATATCGGATTACACGCACAGTCACTCCGAGGTTGCTATTCCGTATCAGTAGACTGAATCAACGAAAGGCAACGCATTATCTTCGCATTCAAAGAAATAGTTCTTCAGAGTTCGTCATGTGAAAATTCAAAATTCAAACCAAACAAAACCCAATTGGAACGAAAACGAGGCATAATTATGAACAGAAGTACAAGCCCACGACAGATCTAAATTACCACCCTAAAATGAAATCTAAACCAAAATGCAACAAAACCTATGTGCTTACAGAGTTCCCTAAAGCGGGCACGAAAGTCACACTTATAAACAACTAAATGGCCAATACCTCCTAATTTCCCTTCTACAATCCAAAAAAAAAAACTCTAAATATTAAAACAAATTTCAGGAATTTCGACGCTAGTTACCGCAATCCACTAGAAAAGACACGCAAAAATGGATAGCTCTAGAGCGGCACACGCACCAACCTAGATCTGCAACTCCTCGACGGATTGGAAGACTTTTCGCCCTCCCTCACCTCAATGATTCGATCTCAGCGCCATCGCGTCGCTTTGATTCTCTGCAAGTCTGCAACTAACGCCTCCATCCGCTTTCTCTCCACCTTCTTACTGCCACGACGGGATCAACACAAGACAGGTACATTTAGAACATCATTACGGCACAACTAGCTCAAAGAATTGTCATTATAATGGACGTTTTGCGCGCGAGTCCCTCATATCTGTACAAATCTCATTACAGCATTCGGGTGAAAAATACATAAATTTAACAAAAATAATAATAAATGGCAAATATTTAAATTTATTTAACAATTCTAATAAATTTACTAATTTAGTAGTTCACAATTGACTATAAAATTATTCAAAAATTTCCTTCTTAATTGTGATCTTATAGTTGGTTTTGTTGTCAAAATTGTTAATTTATCAAATAAATATAATAAGGTATTTAATAAGTATTGTATATTTTAAATTTTATACGAGTGTATTCTATATGTCTGTAAAATAGAACGAATTTTACTGAATGTAAATTTTAAAACTTGTAAGGGCATGGCTGCGAAAAGAACTACTTTTTCTTTTTTTGCGCCTTCACGGGGAGACTCCCTTGTTTGATTGGATGTGGGAGCGTTTGGCAAAGCAGCCAGGAATTGAATTGCCTAAAATGCCCTTGTTTCTAGCCCAGACAAGAAGAGAAGCTGAATCGGAATGGGACCCGCAAAGACGCGTCTGGCGGGACCGCAGCGGCCGCGGCCGCGTAGGATCGAATCGAGCAGCCAGCCAAGTGGTCCAGACGCAGTCCGGTTTATTTAAGAAAGAAGAACAAAGAAAAGAAGACGAGGCGGAGCGATTGCCGCAACGTCCGGTTATTCGCTGCCGTCTCGTTAGATACTAGAATTGTCGGCCGGACAGGATGCGCTCAGATCCTGTTTTCTGCATCCGATAAATCATAAATTAATCTTCAATAACGGGGCCGTCTCAAGATTTATTTTTGGAGCAATCATATGCTCAGTCAAAGTGAATACTTTAGTAAAAATTTTAATCGTTAATTGGCGATACATCCGACGTTCGATCATCGATCGGACACCGTCGACAGTTTCCAACCGCCGCCCCGAACCAAACTATACGCCTAGAGGCACGGTGAACCCGTTGGGGATCGTCGTAATTACGATCTCGTATTATTCACGATCGATTCCGATGGATCCACCGTTTCGACAATCACGACAGATTCACCGTCCCCCTCAAGGTATACTTTAATTCGGGGCGATGATCGGAGGGCGCCGGTAGTGTCTGATCGGCTATCGGACGTTGAACGTGTTGTCGATTGACGGTTAAAATTTTCACTGAGACATTCACTTTCAAAATCATTTCTCTTATTTTGTAAGTCCTAGGCAAATATGAGTAATGATTGGGAGAGTGAATTTGGGAGAGTGAATGGGAAAGTGAATGACGTGTTATGTACACGTTCGATCGTCGATTGGACATCACCGATGATCTCTGATTGCCGTCCCAAATCAAACTATGTTTTGGGGATGGTGAACCCGACAGGGTCGCCGGTAATTGAGATCTCGCCGGATTGACGGTGAATGCGACGAGATCATAATTGCGGCGATTCCTGATGAGTTCACCGATCTTCTTAGGACATAGTTTGATTCGGGACGGTAATCAGAGGGCGCCGGTGGTGTTCGATCGACGATCGAACGTGTATACAATAACTGCCATGTCATTCACTCTTCCATTCATTCTCCCAAATTCACTCTCCCTATCATTACTCTTTTTTTTAATGAGTGATGATAGAGAGAGTGAATTTGGGAGAGTGAATGGGAGAGTGAATGACGTGGCAGTTATTGTATACACGTCCGATCGATGATCGGACACCACCGGCGGCCTTCGGCCGCCGCCCCGAACCAAACTATACCCTGGGGGGCACGGTGAACCCGTCGGGGATCGCCACAATTGCGATCTCGCATCATTGACCGTCGATTTCGATGGGTTCACCGTTGCCGGCGATCCTGACGAGTTCACCGTCCTCCCAAGGTATAGTTTGATTCGGGACGACAATCAGAGGCCGCCGGTGGTGTCCGATCGTCGATCAAACATGTACACATTAGCTGGACGTCATTCACTCTCCCATTCACTCTCCCAAATTCACTCTATCAATCATTATCCTTTAATTTTTTTATAAAAAAAAATCCTAACCCTTTTTTATTGGCATTTGAAACCGGCGAGTTTAAAATTTTTTTTTGAAATTATTAATTTTAAAAATAGATTTTTATATAAATTTTAATTTTCTCATTTTTGAGACGTAAATTATTAATTCAAATTTTATATTTATGTTTTGATAATAATTTTATCAACTATAAGCACTATTTTTTCATTAAAAAAATTGGCATTTTGCTCAAATATTGTGTAAAACATCACTTAGGTTTTTTTAAAATCTATGATAATTTTCCTTTATCCCAAAGAAATATTTCCTAATATGCCAACAATAATTCATAAGTATTAAATTTTACTATGAATCATTCTAAATTAGGTATTATGGTTAATAAAAATTTAGAGATCCCAATTATAACCAGTAACAATTTTTCATCATACTAAAATTGAAAAAAAAACAGATATTTAAAAATATTGATATTTTACTTTACATTGGATAAATAAAAAAATCTCTAATTCATATTCTTATTGAATAAGAGAAAGAAAGAGTAAAAAAATATTACCGGCAAAAAAGGAAAAGGGTATCCTCTTAGAGTATCACCAGTAAGGGAGGAGAAACGTACGAAATATTGATGAGTAAAAAAAAATAGGGTGGAGAGAGAAAAATTATGAGATCAATTATGACTAAGGTTTTGGAGAGATATTGAAAAAAATGATTAAGTTTTATAAAACATATAATTATATGAGCTAATGCTGCTTAATTATAAAATGCTTAACAATAATAATAAATATATATATACTAAAAATTAAATATGTACGTAGAATAGAATTTTATATAAAAATTAAAAAAAAGTATTTAACGAGGAAATAAGTATAAATGTGAAATGTACATGAGAAGTGGAACCACAGCATAATAAATTTTATATAAAATTAATGAATATAATTAATATAATTAAGAAAATAATGAATGTACTTAATTTGTTCTAATTTTATTGAGTCTTATGTATAGACCTTAATTGTCCACGCATAGAGTCCGGCTTGTTCAACAGATTAATTAATAAAATTAATGTAAAAAAAAAGATGAAAATACCACTCGATTTTCAAAATCCTGTTTTGTTTCATCGACGTATTTAAGTAATGATTTGACTGATTATTGATTAGTAAATATCTAGTTTCATTGATGTAATTAACGTTGGTGTTAAGTAACGTTGGAATTATCTTTCTCTTTTAAAATCGTCGGGGCTTCCAGATCGTTTATCATGAACGCTTCCTGATTTATCTTAGTAACCAATAGAAAATTTTCATGAAGTCAAATCGATCACTCCAGATTTATCTACTATCTGATACAAATTTTTTTTTTTCAAAAGCGTCGGGTCCTCGGGCTCAAACTGTTGGTAGTGGCTAACATGGCTAAAAGTGGGCAATGTGGTCGTGCATTGATGATGGGCACACGTTGTCCGAACGTGGGCACACGTTGCCTTCGCACATGAACTTTATATAAACGTCCAAGTAAAAGAAAACAGGTTTTTTTTCCTCCTCTTTTTTCCTTACTCTTGCAAAGAGAAGAACGCCAAAAAGAGAATTTGGTTTGTGAAGTATGAAGAACTATTCAATTTGTTTGTAATCGTCCAGACGGTAAGTACGAAGATCATCGAAGAGCGATGAAAAATCACAGTACGATTTTATGATTTTTCATTTATTCATGCATTCAGACAATAATGCTATTAGGTCGATTATGCGTATGATGGATCTCTTAAATTGAATTGATCATTTTTTGCATATGTATTTTAAAATTATCTGTGCATATTTGCCTATTTATATATTTGTGCATGTCCGTATCTAGTATGATGGGAAATGATGATTCATCCGCCCTATCACCCCATATTATTACGGAGGTTATTAGCCAAATGCTGTGGCTAACGCGTGGGGAAGACAAATATACTAACTTTGCTACGTTTTAGTCTCATATCTCAAGATAGCAACACCGACACACTAATCAGTCCATCCCGAGGACAACTATTAATCTAACATGATATGCTTGTAGATAGATTATATATCTATGTAAATATGCTTGTAGATTTATTTGATTGATATGCACTTGTTCATCGCCGGAGGAATCTGTTAAATCCGACACTTTTGACGTAATCCAGAAAATTTTTGGAAGAAGATTTAGGGTTTTCAAGACCCTAAACTGAAATTAGAGGATTAATCTACCCTGAAACATAAGTTTTGAGGGCTATGTGTGAAGAAACCTAAACTAGGAAGGGTCTAATTGTTTAAATCCTATACAGAAGGGTGTGGATTCGAAAAAGCTAAAGGAGGTGGACTAAAATGTAAAATGACATATCATATAAACTCTTCTTCACCGTGCCCTAGCTTCTCCGTTCGAATCCCTTTTCTCGCCGACGCCGCACCGGCTGAGTCGGAGCCCGATCGCCAGCCCTTGACTGAGCTCGATCGCCAGCCTTCACTGTCTTCCTCTCGCTCTCCCTCTTCTCATCTTCCCGAGCTCCTCCGTGGCCTCTGCCCGACGTCGCACTCCTTTTCTCCACGCGACTAAGCCAGCGCGAGGACTGGGTCTTCTCCTCTTCATTGGCGACGAGGATCCAAACCCCAAGCTACCGGAGCTATGGGCTAGATCTGAGCGACAGTGATCTCAAGGCGTGAGATTAAGGTAAGGGGTTCCAATCAAGGCTTTTCCGTTTGGTTTCTTGTTGTTAATGAACTGCGAATCGAGTTTTGCTTCGGTTGTGTTCTTCTATCATTGCTTAGCTGTGGGATTTGTTGAGTATTCTATTTGGTGTTGTGGCAATAGCTTGCCGTGAGGGTGGAACTTGATTAGATCCGAGTTTTCTGTTATCAAGGTTGATCAGTAGGTTGTTTATGTTAGAATTGGTTTTAGATTTTGGATTTCAATTTGTTTTCGGTTCTTAATTGAGCTCGGTTTTGGAAAGTAACTGGAATTGAATTGGGATGAGTTCATTTGGAAGATCGGTAGATTAACCTATTTGGAATCCGATTTTGTTTCATTTCTGTTGATTCTGTTAGGAGTCATACCTCTCAACCCCAAGCTTGATGCAGAGTGATCCATCTTACTCACTCAACTGCGTGGTTTTAAAGCCACTGTTCTGTTTTGTGATTTGGAAAGTTAATTGGTGGAGCTGAGAATGATGTTGGAGATTGAATGGATTATTGAGTTGGTTACTGATGGCATGTTGGGTGATTTAGGTTTTTGGATGACACCGTGAGTTTCATGTATTGGGTTTGTATTTGGATATAGATTTGGTGTTTTGTACTTGGGTTTTCCACTACTGTGAGAAATGGGTGTTGATATGGGTTGTTGTGATTTGTGTATCTTGTCGTGTACCACCTGTGGAATCCAAGATTTGAACTATTACCTGGGTGATTTGCATGGAGATGGTTTTTCCCTTAGCCGTGTGTTGGGTTAGGATTATGATCTGGGATTAACTCGGAGGTTGATCCCTAATTAAGGCTACTTCTAATTTAAATTAGTGTTAGTCTAATTTTGTGGTTTAGTGTTGGGGTAAACCACACGGTGATTGAGTTGGGCTAATCCGAATACGATTTGATATCTAGTTTAGTTAGCATCATTTGTATTGATGGCTTATATTATGTTTCATGGATACAGGATATTAACTTGAGCAGTTGGTTGCGGACTATTGTGGGACTGAGGGTTCCATTTGCATACGAACTCCTTCTACTCTCTGGAGGCGGGTACCCTTTGACTTATCTCTTTTGATATTGTCATGTGATTATGCATAGACTGTTATAGATAGCAGTAAGATTATACGCTATCCCTGTTTAGTATGCCTGTTCTGGGTACTTGTTGGTTATCCCTGTTTATTATGTCTGTCCTGGATACCTGTTGTTTATCCCTGAGTTATTATACCTGTTATGGATACATGTGGTTTATCCCTGAGTTATTATGTTGTAGTTCCATACAGTCTCAGGTATTGTCGTATCTATATGTATGCTTAGAGATCGTGTTGTATCTCCTGCCTTTGACCTTGAGGGATCTGTAGTTTCCAGTCAGTATACCGTGTAGGTTACCTGTATTTCCTGTTATAGCATCTCAGACTGAAACTTAGTATACTGAGGACTTGGGAAGGGAGGTATGTGTATCTATCATACACCATCCTTGCATTGTTGCATGCCGGCGATCAGCGACTCCTTTGTGGTTGAGCCTAATCGTCTTCCGGCACATGATATGCACACACGGCCACTCATGGGTTAGCGGATACCGCTGAGTGTGTGCATTTGTTCTGTAGTGCTCCGCTCGTCCGCTCAGGGGTAGTGGTTTCGGAGCGTGGTATGCACACAGGGATCCCTTCTCTTCCCATAGACCAGAGAAGATGAGAGAGATATCTCCCCCATCTATATATGGGGCGGAGCGATAGCTCCATCAGCATCCTGTCCTCTCGGTCACTCAGGAGCAGTGATGGCAGATGTGCGGACAGTGTCACCGCTCTACCCACTCGGCCGACACAGTATCGCCTGTCTCGGTGGCTTGACTGGAGTTAGGGGGTGACCATGACATTGCATCATGTGCATATGATGCATTTGTGCATTGATTGTGTTTGCTGCATTTACTTGCTGCACTTATTTGACATGCATATTCTGGAGACTTGTTATCTGAGATTATATGTCTATTGATATTCCCTTGGTACTTATTACCCTCTTTACTGGTTAGATGGATTCAGGTATGTATCTACCTCAGTATGTTCAGTACTAGTCTTTCCCTACTGTTGATATGAGACTGTATTAGCTGAACCCTTATTGTTGGTATAACTTTCTATGCATATCTGTTGGGTATTCGCTGAGCTATGGACTCACCCCGTTGCCATACATTTTATTTCAGGTTGATGCCTGCCAGGAGATCCCTAGCAGCCAGTCCCCAGCTCCAGAGGAGCTCTGTTTGGTTTTACTTTACGTTGTTTAGTTTATGGACCCTGTAGTATTTCCTATGCTTCCGTTGTTACGTTTTGAACATATATTCACGTTTTATTCGATGGTATTATACTTTTGAGTCCTATGTTGGACTTCGTTTGGTTTTGGCTTTGTTCCTGCCCCTGGCAGCTCAGGTGAGTTCGGATTTCTGGTTTTACGACGTATAGTCATTTATACAGTTATATATGTGTGGATTTGGAGGCCCGAGGCCCTTTAAACTGCGTGGTTGTGTTTTATTATCTGTGTGTATGTGTAAATTGTCTGCCGGACAGGGGAGGTGCTGTCCGATTTTTCATTGGATCAGCGGCTCCTGGGTCTCGGGGCGTGACAGAATCACTGACAATGTTTTGCTCCATCGAGTTCCACCATTGCCGCCGAAGCCAAAGTGCAGCGGTTAATACTTACAGAGTTTGTCTCCATTTCTTACTGTTGGGATGATTAGGAGGTCAGTCCTCCGATTCTAGCCAAAGGCTGAAAAAGGAGGGCACATGAGATGATGCGACATGGGTACTAGCAAAGAAAAAGATAAAACGGTGCGGGTTACGGAGAGGGGAAAAAAAACAACAACGAACCTTTAGGTTTCGTTGACGGAAAAAAAACTCTTATTTTTTTAAAAAAGAAAATCTGGATCAAAATTAAAAAAAAAACGTTCAGATTTAATTAGGCGGGCTTCAATTAATTGGGCTTAGGTTGGATTGGGATTAAATTAGGTTAAATTGGTTAATGGGTTAGAATTGATTATATGGATTAGATTTATTTTAATGAGTCAGATTTATCAAACGAGTCAAATTTTATCGGTTACCAGGATAAATCGGGAAGCGCTCGCGGTGGGCGGTTTAGAAGCTCAGTGTCCTAGGATTCGCGCCCTATTTGGAGGAAAAAATCTTACAAAATACACCGTAGTTGGGGATCCAACCACAGATGTTTGGGATAACGGCTAGTCACTCTACCGTTACACCATAGCCCCATGGGAAAATTTTATTTTAATAAGACAAATTAGCTAATGGGTCAAATTTGATATTCAAATGGACTAGATTTAATCCAACAGGCTTTAGTTTGATAAGCGGACCTGGGTTTGATCAATAAGTCTAAAATTGACTAAATGAGCTTAAGTTGAACAATATCGTGATATAGGGATTCATGTCCAATTAGATTAGTTCTAACCAGGAATGAACCAAGCTAATATTCAGGATCTGATTTCCTAATCATTAACGGTAGACTGGTTGAATGTCATAGTAATAATTAATCGACCCGTCCAGTATATTAGTCAACTAAGTTTCTCAAATAAAGAAAATTTATTTTTTTATTGCTTAAGTATTTTGTATATTGTTTATATGTATATATGTGAATTAAATTTAATTGATTTTGTTACTTGTTTATCAATTTTATACTAACATTATTATTGTCAATTCCAAAGTCACGGATAATACACGATGACTCGTCACGATGTGCGACAGAACGAGTTGAGAGAGGCAATCTAGAAGATTGAGTATGACTCGATTTATCGAGTCAGGGACACATTGGAAGGCTCGATTGATTATTCTAGAAATTCAAGAAAGAAGATTTTCCAATTCTAGATAATTATAAGATCTAAACTTTGATTCGATCATTGTCGGGGCATCCCAAAATAGTAGCACACTATTTATGGGAGCTCTTTGAAGGGCATATCTCATATACAAAGTTATGTATAAAGCTACTTAACCATGTGAATTGGGAGAATCCTAAAGAGATCGAGGAGGATCCAAAAGGGGATCCGCATATGAATCCAATAGATAATCTTGAAGTTGGTCTACTTGAGATTGCTCTAATCGAGTCCAGGATGAAAAGGATTGTGTTGACCATTGCATTAATGTTTATTCTAATGAGAGTGGTGTTAGCTTATCTAATTTATTAGAGTTTTGTTGTTGTTACTATCATTATATACAAACAGTATTAGCCTATTTAGTTTATGAGATTCACGTAGTAGATAATATCATTATATACGAACAGTGTTATTTTTAAAAGTGTTATTATGTTATATGTTAACTGCATGTTTATTATTAATGATTAATTCATTCATAATTAGATCAATGATGATTAAATTGAATTATACGAATGATGAGTGAAAACGCAGTTATCACTTAATTTTATAAACTAAATCAAATTTACATTAAGTCAATTATTGATTATATATATGAATTACACTGAAGAGCTAAATAATGGATTTATTTATGATAGATTATGACTGCTAAAAATATCATAGCTGAACTCAATAAAAAAGAAAAATTATATAGGGATAATTATAAGATATGACACCTCAAGATACAATATATTTTTGAAGAATAAAAAATTTTAAAGGTTGTCAATCAAATTATGGAAGAACCAGAACCTACTGATGGTTCTACAACCCAGCATAAATGTGATTTTAATGCCTATAAAACATAGAAGAAAAAGAACTCTACTATTAAGGGTATATTGATTAGTTTAATGATAGATGACCTAGTCTATGAGTATGAGTCATATCCATCTATTCATGCTGTCTGGGTTGCCTTGAGAGAAAAATATAATGGAGTTAGCTTAAGCAAGCTTCGTCAGCTGCTAATAAAGTTTGATAGATATAAAAATGCATGAATGTCTTTATGGCCCAACATCTGAGAGAAATTACGAATATAATTCGGGAGCTAAAGACTATTGGTCATGAGTTAATTAATGAACAACATGTTCAAGCAATAATCTATTCCCTTCCTGATTCTTAAGAACGATGAAACCAAATTTTACACAGTGAAAGCTCAAGACTTTCACTAATGTTTCACGTCATATTGAAATTAAGGCAGAGAAAATTGAATCTGCAAGGATTTCTAAACAAGATTTTGTAGCTGAATATTCTGTTGAAGCATCTGGATCCAAGAGTAAGAAAAGATGGTTCAAGAAAAGAAAGGGAAAGGAAAAAGAAAGTTGGGGTGCTACTACTGAGCAAGGTCCAATTAAGAAGAATTTTAAAAGAAAGAAGTATAAACAGAAATCTAAAAGCAAGCTGACTTACTATAACTATGGCAAGAAGGGTCATTTGGCTCAGGAATATACTAAGCTGAAAAAGATAAATCTATGTTTATCTTCTTTTTATGAGCATTATATTGTTGGTTCAGTATTGTTTGCTGATACTTATCCTTTGTAGATTATAGATTCAGAAGCAACAAACTATATAACTCGTGATCAAGCTACATACGTGGAGTGTCGTCAGGTACTAGTTGACAACAAATAGATATATAGGAAATAATGCGAGGATTGAAGTTAAAGGAGTTAACACTTACAAACTCAACTTATGTGGTAAACGTACATTATTTCTTTATGATGTCCTTTATGCTCCTGAGATTCAACGAAATCTGGTTTCCGTTATTAGTCATTGATTTGGGTTATTGTATAAACTTTTATAGTCATTGTGTAAACTTTATATTAACTCTGTGTTACTAGGGTATTGTAATGTAATGAATGATTTTATGGTTCTTAATATAGAACCAGATATTAATTATGATATTAATTATTATTTTTCAAACATTGCACTTATTGGTAATGTTGATATTAATAATGAAGTTTGACATGTTAGATTGCGACATATCCGACAGGAACAAATGAATAAATTAATTAAAGAAGGCCTATTAGACGCTCATGCTAAGATTAACTTGTTTGTATATAAGCATTATCTTATTAGAAAAGCAACTAGGAAATCATTTGGTAAGACTATTAGAGTTGAATCACCATTGCAATTAATTCATCTGGATATTTATGGTCCAATGAATACAAAAGCTAGACACAACAGTTCCTATTTCATTACATTTATAGATGACTTCACATATTTCGGTCATGTATATTTGATTTCTCCTAAATTTGAAACATTATATTGTTTCAAACGTTATTTGAACAAAGTTGAGAATCGATTGGATCATAAGGTTAAAACCTTACATACTAACTATAGGGGAGAATATTTGTCTGAATAATTCAAGATAATGTATAATGATAAAGAGATTATTAGACAATTAATAATCCTTGGAACTCCACAATAAAATAGGGTTGCTGAAAGAGGAAATTAAAGCCTTTTAAATATGGTTAGTCTATGATAACTCAAGCTAATTTGTCAATTTTCTATTAGGGAGATGCATTATTAGCAGTAACCTATATATTTAATCGAATGTCTTCTAAATTTGTTTCATCTACTTCATATAAACGTTGGACAAGCAAAGAATCAGATTTGAATATCTGATATATTAGGGGTCAGTTGCTTATGTTCTTGATAAGATTCACAAATATGAAAAATTAGGACTCAACGGTAAAAAGTGTATCTTTGTTATGTATTTTGACACATCTAATGATTATGTCTTTATTGGCGAGCAACAAGATGGAATTATCTCCGAAATAAAGTCGAAAGATGCTACTTTTCTCGAAATTGAGTTCCAACAAGAGGTGAAGTTGATAAGATAATTCCTTTATTTAGATTAGAGAAGGAGGATATTGTTCTTTTATCAATAGACGAGATGTCATGAGAGATGCTTGAATTTAGTCAACTTAGTGGGAATGATTTGTCGATGAAAAATTAGTTTCTCAACTGTCTAACCTATAAAAATTAGTCATCAAATTATTTCTCGAAGAATGTTTGACATTGAGAATGAGACATTAATGATTCTCCCAGTTGATGATGAGCAACCTCGTGTCACGGCCCGAGGAGCTGCCCGTCCGATACTAACCGGACACTCCCTCAACCCGACGGATAATTCGGAAAACCTAACCTCTACGGCTACCTCAGCCGCTTGTACCGCAGCCTATAGGACTGGAACAAACGTCTGAATAAAAAGAAAACAATAATGACGACAAAAGCTGCGTACCGGTACGATTTATGACAAAACACACAGAACGAAGACCTCCATGGTACACAAAAGTACAACCATATCGAAAATACCGCAGCGGAAACCGCAAATGAAAATACATCTGAAGTACCTACATGTACCCACAAACATATACAGGAAAACGACGAAATCATCTTGACACACGTAAAACGAGATAGGCTGCCTGTCACTCCAGTCGATCATCCTAAAATAAAAACTAGAAGCTAACGGGGTGAGTCACAGTACTCAGTGGATATCTCATCAAATATGCAAGATAGTCCAAGCTAGCAATAGTAGTAGCATGCTATGTTAGATGTATACTAAAAGACTTGTCCTTTTATATAAAACATCTACATTTTGAAAGAGAATCACAACAACACAGTTGCATGTTTAAATTAGTATATGCATAACAGTCTCATACTCTACATTGTAGATAACATGGTGTGTGGTGACACACAGAAGATCATGTTATCAATTTCTTGCATAGTATAAGTAGAGGCTCACAACCGAGATGGAGTTGGACAAACCATCGGGATGGTTGTAGTGTAATTAGGTGTGGTTTGTCTTGACCATAAAATTACACTAATGCACTTTGTGTGCATTGAGTAGGACCAAAATAGAGGTGATCCAATTTATACTGACTTTATAATTGGATCGAACCTCGGATTATTATGGAGTACAATCTCTAAATCCCGATATAATAACGGGCACGTGTTGTTAGTATTTTATTTCTTTGATTTACCAATGGGCGAGATTTATTCTGCTAAATCGATAGGCCTGGTAAGATGGAAAATAATATTAATTACATGGTGTGCCGTTGATTATTGACGAAATCCGTGTCCTAGTGAGTCGGGATGATAATGCCCCCTTGATGAGCTCATAAGGTTCATCATGTTAAACCCTGCAGGTGGATTTGATCCAACATGATGATAAGGTTGAGTGGTACTAGCCAAGCAGTCAGAAATTGATTAATTAAAATTGTCGGTAATTTTAATTAATCGACGGACATTCGATATCTTAAACACGGGGAGATGGATGTACTCATAATAGGTGGAGCTCATATGAAAATATGGGGGTTGGTGAGGAAGTTCAATGGAGATCCTTTAGTGGAATGGATCTTCATTAATGGATCGGATTTGGATCCATTAGCGGGTCAAGACATAACTCCTCCTCATGGTCCCTACCTTAGCCCTATATATATACCCCATGGAATCAAGAAACCAAGGCTAATCCAATTAATCACCACAACCCAAGGCTTTTCTCCTCTTCCTTCTCTCTCCTAGGTCACGGCAAAGAGGAGAAGTTTCCCCTTCTTCCTCTTTTTCTTCTCTTCCTATCATCCACTCGGTGGCTGACCTATACTAGATAAGGGGGGGGGGGGGGGGGGGGGGGGGGGGGGGGTTCTTCTCTCCCTTTTGTAAGGTCCGGCGAGGAAGAGGAGGTGACCAGCATTGGAGAGGCGACGGTGCAAGGTTGCAGCGGCGGCGGCGCAAGCTAAGGGAAGGAGGAGCTCTCGTCCGGTGTTGGGTTGGGAAGGAGGTTGTTTTCTCTCCTTCTTCTTCTTCTTCATCTTCCCCTCGGAGCTTGCTTGTGGCCGGGGGAAGCTCCAAATTAGTTGGCACCTCAAAGTCACCCTTTACCCGTCTAGGTACCTAGGACTAGTTTCAAAAGTTAGTCTGACACTTGACCTACTCAGTACCAGGGTAGGGAGAGCTGATAGTACGTTAGGGAAGCTGATCTAAGGAGTCAGGTAGGGGAAGGCGTCCTCTATTTGGTCTTCTTAGCCCAGTGGAACTAGCCGAAGCTACCTCGCCACATCCTAGACTAGTTAGACCAAGGAGTTTCAATAGGTAGGTTAAAAGTACAACTTCCTTAAGCGGTTTTGCCTAGAAAGTGGTTGTTGATCCAATAAGGCTTCGGCCAAAGAAGACCTCTGTGCCTCGCCACGGCCTGGAAACCAATTATGGAAGTATACTTTTAAACTGCTTCTTGTCAAACCTGAATCTAACAAAAGGTCAGATTAACTTTTATAAATCAAACTCAAACTTATCTCACACAAATCATAGGATCCCTTTGATTGACAATTTAGATCAAGTGAGATGAATAAGGACAACTAAAATCAAATTCAAAATTCAAATTAACAAAATCAAATTTCAAAATTCAAATTAACAAAATCAAATTTCAAAATTCAAATTAACAAAATCAAATTTCAAAATTCAAATTAACAAAATCAAATTTCAAAATTCAAATTAACAAAATCAAATTTCAAAATTCAAATTAACAAAATCAAATTTCAAAATTCAAATTAACAAAATTAAATTTCAAAATTCAAATTAACAAAATCAAATTTCAAAATTCAAATTAACAAATTCAAAATTTAAAATTCAAATTAACGAATTCAAAATTCAAAATTCAAATTAACAAAATCAAAATTAATAAAATTCAAATTAATTCAAAATTCAAATTCAAAAATTAATAAAATTCAAATTCAAAATTCAAAATTAATAAAATTCAAATTCAAAAATTCATAAAATTCAAATTCAAAATTCAAATTCAAAAAATTCATAAAATTCAAATTCAAAATTTAAATTCAAAAATTAATAAAATTCAAAATTCAAATTCAAGTTTTAAATTCTTTAGGATGTTTAAAATTTTCTTAAATTTTTTTTTAAAAAAAAATTCAAAAACTTAACCTAAGTTCTAAATCTTTTACTTAACTGTAGGTAAATAAATGGATTATTGACAGTGGGTGCTCCAGACACATGACTGCTGATCCCACTAAATTTACAGAACTCAAGTACAAAAGACTAGGGACCGTTGCTTTTGGAAATAACGGTAAACTTAAGGTAATTGGCCTAGGTAATATTGAACTTGAGTCTGATTTTATAATTACAAATGTATTACTTGTTGAAAATTTTCACTTCAATTTACTGAGTATTAGCCAATTGTGTGACACTGGTTATAAGGTTAGGTTCCTATCCAATGAATGTCTGATCAAACACAATGACAACCCAAACATCACACTTAGAGGACTTAGGCACAATAACATTTATGAAATTAAGTTAACCTGTCCCTTAGAAAATTGTCTTTTAACCCATAAGGATGAGACTTGGCTCTGGCATAGGAGACTTTCACACACTCACTTCAGAAAACTACCTAAACTAAAAGGTTTAGTTAGAGGCCTACCAAAGTTATCTAACCTTGAGTCAATCTTATGTAACGCATGTCAACAAGGAAAACAAACTAGGTCAACCCACAAACCAACTAGTCAAACTCAAACTAAGTCAATTCTTGAATTAATTCACCTAGACCTATTTGACTCACATGGGGTAAAATCAATTAGTGGAAACCTTTACTGTTTAGTAATCATAGATGACTATTCAAGATTTACCTGGGTAAAATTTTTAAAAAATAAAGATGAAACTTTTGATATGTTTACTCAATTTTGTAAATTAGTAGAAAATGAAAAAGGGATTAAAATTAAAAGACTTAGGAGCGATAACGGCGGGGAATTTAAAAATAAAAAATTTAACCAATTCTGCTTAGAAAATGGCTACCATCACGAATTCTCTTGTCCTAAAACACCTCAACAAAATGGAATAGTAGAAAGGAAAAATAGAACACTACAAGAAGCAACCAGAACAATGCTAAATGAATACAATCTACCTAAATATTTTTGGGCTGAGGCTGTTAGTACAGCCTGTTATGTACAAAATAGAATAACTATAAATAAAAATCTAGGAAAAACAACTTTTGAAATCTATTATGAAAAACAACCTAATATTAAGTATTTTAAAGTATTTGGATGCAAAGTGTATATATTAAACACTAGAGAACACTTAGGAAAATTTACCTCTAAGGTTGAGGAAGGTATCTTTGTAGGTTATTCCCTTACCAGTAAAGCTTATAGAGTTTATAATAAAACTACCCTAAGAATTGAAGAAACTACAAATGTAAAATTTGATGAAAAGTTTAGCCCAAATAACCTTGATCAAACCACCTACCAACCAATTGATTGTGTTAGGTCTAGTACTGACCCAAATGAAAGCCAATTTGAGGACCGAGACCATGATCTGACTGAACCTGCACCTGAATCTGAACCTAACCAACCCAGAACTATTCGAGTTAGCTCAGCCCACCCAACTGATCAGATCATAGGCGATCCAGATCTAAGGGTTCAGACCAGATCAGCCTTTAGGAACCTTAGTCAAATTGCCTTGATTTCAAAAATTGAACCCAAGTCTATAGAAGAGTCCTTACTTGACCCTGATTGGATCATAGCCATGCAGGAAGAGTTAGCCCAATTTGAACGTAGTCAAGTCTGGGACTTAGTACCCTTACCTAAAGGCAAGAAATTTATTGAAACTAAATGGGTCTTTAGGAATAAACTTAACGAACAAGGAGAAACAGTCAGGAATAAGGCTAGGTTAGTAGCCAAGGGGTTTAGCCAAGTAGAAGGACTTGATTATGATGAAACCTATGCCCCTGTAGCTAGACTTGAGTCCATTAGGATGCTTTTAAGTTATGCAGCCCATAAGGGATTCAAGTTGTATCAAATGGATGTTAGGTCAGCCTTCCTAAATGGCCTGATTAAGGAAGAAATCTATGTAGGCCAACCCCCAGGTTTTGAAAGCCTAGAATATCCTGACTATGTCTTTAAACTTAAGAAAGCCTTATATGGACTTAAGCAAGCCCCTAGGGCCTGGTATGAAAGATTGTCTAACTACTTAGTATCTAAAGGCTTTAACCAAGGCAAAATTGACCCAACACTATTTGTTAAAACTCTAAAAACTGATATTTTTATAGCTCAAGTATATGTAGATGATATAGTATTTGGCTCAACTAACTCAAATTTTTTACAAGATTTTATAACAGTAATGGAAAATGAATTTG
Organism: Boesenbergia rotunda; assembly: GCA_024364735.1. Classification (NCBI taxonomy): domain Eukaryota; kingdom Viridiplantae; phylum Streptophyta; class Magnoliopsida; order Zingiberales; family Zingiberaceae; genus Boesenbergia; species Boesenbergia rotunda. The sequence continues at coordinate 197,548 of JAGFNQ010003737.1, read as the reverse complement.
AAATGAGTTTAGTAGGTCAATTAACTTTCTTTTTAGGGTTACAAATAAAAGACTAGTGAGGGTACTTTTGTCTATCAACAAAAATACACTAAAGAATTACTTAGAAAATTTGGAATGGATAGTGCTAAAGAAATTAAGACACCTATGGCTACCAATCAAACTATAGATAGTGACACAAATGGCAAACCTGTTGACCTTAAGTATTATAGAAGTGCTATAGGTAGCTTACTTTACCTAACTGCAAGTCGACCTGATATTCTCTTTGCAGTTAGTATGTGTGCTAGGTATCAAACATGTGCTAAAGAATCACATCTAACCCTAGTTAAAAGGATATTTAGGTATCTCAAAGGGACAGAAAGTTTAGGAATTTGGTACCCTAGAACAGCCCAGTTTGAACTTATTGGATTTTCTGACTCAGATTATGCTGGCTGTAAATTAGATAGAAAAAGTACCAGTGGTGGATGCCAACTTCTAGGACTCTCACTAGTTAGTTGGTTCAGTAGAAAATAACATTGTATTGCCCTATCCACCACTGAAGCTGAATACATAGCAATGGGTGAATGTGTAGCCCAATTACTCTGGATGATGCATACCTTAAAAGATTTTAACTTAGATTTTAAGAAAGTCAAAACTTTTATAGATAATCTAAGTTCAATTAATCTAACCAATAACCCAATTCACCACTCTAGGACCAAACATATAGAAATTAAGCACCATTTTGTTAGAGATCATGTTAATAAAGGGGAAATAGAACTTAATCATGTTGAATCCAAATCTAACCTAGCTGACATATTCACTAAACCACTTCCTGAATCTGAATTTAGCAATTTAAGAAGGTTAATAGGAATGTGTGTTGTAGACTAGGATTGACCTAATCACTTTTACTCAACTCACAAATTCTGTTTGACACATAGCTTGAGTTAGAGTTAATTTTTGTACTTGCATTTTTTGTACTCTCTAAAATGTGTATTTTTTAAACTTGATTTTCAAAATTGACTTTGATTTTCACACTTAATTTTTTAAAAAAATTAACTTTGATTTCAAAACTTGACTTTCGAGACTGGTGGACTTAGCCTAAGTTTGACCTCTAGAGATGCATGTTCCTATAGATTTAGAGGCCGCATCTCACAAAGCACATTAGGTATAACATGTTTGTGTATGCTAAAACTTAGAACGGGATGAGATGCATAGGGTATTGCCTGGACTTCAGAATGCTTAAACCTGTGCATCGTAGCAAGTCTGGGCGTTAAATACCAACTTCATATTGATCAAGTCAAGTAGTCTTTCTGTAAAGCTAAGCTAGACACTAGTACTTGACTTGACTAACCTAGTGAAAACTACTATCCTATAGATAGTTAGCTAGTAACTACGGTTAGACATTCAAAATGGGCTAAACTTTCTTACTTGGTTCAGGGGGAGCTTGAGTTTATATTTTGTATTCTAACTCTAAAAAATGTTTAGTGAAAACTGTTTTAGAAAATATCTTCTTTAATTGAACAAGGATTTAAAAAAAAATATCTTGAAATTTTTTTCTCAAATTAATCCTGAAAATATTCTAAATGATCTTTTGAAAAGAAAATTTTGGAAAATCTTCTCTTTTTCATTAATTTGCCTTGAGATATTCTTTATTTTGGAAAAGATTAAGATTTTGAAGGTAGCCTTTTTAATTTTTGAAAATGGTGTTCAAAAAGTCATTTCTAAATTTACACCTAGTCATTTCCTTTAACATTTATGCTCTCAGATTGTTTGTGTTAAATTAAGAATTTGACTTACCCCTAATCAGTTCAGAAACTTAGTATGCTTGTTAAGCATTTTTTCTTCCCCAAATACTTAAAGTATTTTTTACTTGGCTGACATATTACTTGATTGCTTGTTTTATTTTTGATGCTTGCGCACTTATTATTTCTTTGTTTTGATGAATGCCAAAGGGGGAGGGTTTAAGGGTTGAGTTAGAAAATTAAAAATTTCTGATCTTAGAGCATGTCATTTGCATATTATTCTTGGACTCATTGCTTTATCTGGTATTTTCTAACTTTAACCCAGGTTGTCATTGCATCAAAAAGGGGGAGATTGTTGGTGCAATTTGCACTAATAGTTAAACCTGAGTTTTGATGAATGACAAATAGGTTAAAGTTATACTTGCTTTGGGTTTTGACCTCTTTACTAAGTGTGCAGGGTTGAAAGACTTAGGACCTGACATCAGGCTGAAGTCCAGGTTGGTTGAGTCCTGGCGGGAAGTCCAGGGTGGTTGAGTCCTGGCGAGAAGTCCAGTTGGGTTCACGGGGCCTGACAACTGGCTGAAGCCCAAGTTGGTTGAAACTTGGCAAAAAGACCAGGGTGGTTGAGCCCTAGCAGGAAGACCTGGTGGGTTAAGAAGTTGAGTAGAGCTGCACGAGGTAAGTGAGGTAAGTCACTGGAGGAGCGAACCAGTGAGGACGGGTCCGATTTTAGGACTGTAGGTGCGGTCCAACTTAGGCCCATTTTGGTGACCTCGGTTGAGTCCTGGTTAGATCCTTATCCAGGTTTGGACGGGGTCTAATTAACTCTAAATGCATTAACTCTATTTTTCAGAATTTATTTAATTAGATTCTAAATGCATTAACTCTATTTTACAGAATTTATTTAATTAGATTTTGTAGTTGAATTTTATAAAATTATTCCTTATCTAAAGCCTTGGTGGAGGATAAATTATCATTTAAATTATTCGTATTTCCTTCTTTTTAGAGAATAAAATTATTCCTACTAATGCTTAAAATTCTCACGTAAAGCTTAGCTGGAAGGATAAAATCTCCTTTTAAATTATTAATAAAATTGTAAGAGGATAAAACCTTTCGGTTAACTTTTCAATATTCTGTATTTATATTTTATTTAAATTATTTTCTTAATTGAAGCAAAGGATAGAAACATTATCTTTTTTTTTTTTAATTATTTTATCTTGTTGATGGATAAAATTTGAGCTGAGAAGATCATGCATCGAGGCACTATAAATAGAAGTAAGCAAGCCCTCTAACAAATAAGAAAATTTGATTCTGGTTCAAGCTTTGGCGCTCTCTTGCTTCCACGCTCCTCTGCTGCGGTTTGTGCTTTGACTCGACGCTGTCCGACCGCTGCTGGAAGATCGCTCCCAACACCCAAGCTGCTTCAGATAAATCTAAGGTTGGGTAACGAATTTTTTTTTCTGCACTTAAATTATTTAAGGGGGAAGTGTAGGGCTGTTACACTTCCGCCCAATCTTGTATTCGAATCACTCTATTGGTAGGTTGTCGATAGAGGTTTTTAGTGGATTGCCCACAGGAAAGGTTCAAGGAACCTGGGCCTTCGAGTAGGAGTCGGCGAAGGCTCCGAACGAAGTAAAACTCCTCGTGTAATTTTTTTTATTTTTCGCTTTCGCATTTCGTTTTAATTTTTCCGCTGCGCACGTTATAAAAAGCATCGTACAATTTTCTATCGACTCTGATTTTATAACGAAGATTTTAAAAGTCACGTGATTCACCCCCCCCCTCTCACGTGCATCGGTCCTACAGCACAGAGCACACTACCCATACTCTATCAACCATTAACCCATGAGTGGTCATATGGGTAGGTCAGCTATGATTGTCGACCTGACTCACCCACAAGGGGGGCCCTGGTCGTCAGTGATGTACAGTGCATGATAATGCAAGACACTAGTCAAACAGCATCCACTATCTAGTTCGCCTATATCAACATGATATGCAAGGATCATAGATAATGCACCGTAGCCCAAGTCCTAAAGGTTTAGGTATCACATGCTAGGTCTAGCATAAACAATATCAGCAAAAGGTAGAACAGGTATATAACAATACATTACCCTATTGCTAAACATAGCATATCAAGCATATAATCTATGACTAATCCAGAAGATAAGTCAGAGGTACCTGCCACCCGACTCGAAAATAAGAAGTCCGAGCGACGAGAAGCCCCGTCCAAAATAATAGCCGCAACGCGCGAATCAACTCAATGCCCTGCATCAAACCAATACAACTTAGCTAATTATACAATTTAGATTATTAGCTAAGTTTATGCTAGGTGTAATTGAAAATCAAAACCCTAACTTCACTTACCAACTCACAACACAACTACCACTTAACTTCCCAAATCAACACTAGATCCCAAACCAATCTGCAACTCTTAACAGAGGAGATCCAAGACCAAATCCATGTACAAAGAAAATCACAAAACAGAGCAATGCCATGAAGCTCAAGATCACAACTCTGTCCAAGAACTGGATCAAAATCCACATACACACAACACATGGCAAAGAGATTCCAAAAGCAACTATCCAATCATATCAAGGCACACCTCAACTCCAAGATAATCTAAGAACAAAGTAATGAATTGAGAACCCACGGTAGAAACCTAATTCCATCCTTTAGTATGTCCAAGAAACAAATAGAACATCCCCCAAACAAACCGCCTCACGACAGAACTGAAACGCACAAATACAACAAAACAACAGATCAAACACTTCTAAGAATACACCCATGATTCATCAAGAACAACAAGATCAGAAAGAACAATCAAAATCAACACCCAACTCTACTGCGTGACACTCAGCAAGAAGGAAAAAGACAACTCCAATCACCACGAACTCAATCAAAATTCCTAGGTTTAGCCGACGAACATCACAGAATCCCAAATCATAGAATCAATATTCCTTACCTGGATCGGCGTCGGTACCCAAATCTGTCTCAGCCTTCAGCTAGAACAAATCCCCTCCAAGAGATCAACACGAACAACTTCAAGAGATCAACACGAACAACTTCAACACTCAGCTAGCTCCTCCCTCCAACCTTGTATCACGGAATCCCTCACCCAACTGTGATGAAGAGCAGAAATTGCATCAAGGTCAGGGAGCCACGGATCACACAAATACCTGAACAACTAGCCTCACGAGATCAAATACGAGATCAAATGCGAGATCAAAGGATAAGGGACTCACCGGTAGTAGAGACAGGGAGAGAAAAGCGAGAGAGTTGGCGATTCTTGTCTGCTTCCGATCCCAACCCTAGCTGCGATCTAAGACTCCCAAGTCAGCCATGTCCTGAAAACCCAGGAGTGCATCAACAGAAGAAGACGTGAGCGAGAGGGGAAGGATCAACTAATCCGGCACCGACGAGATCGAAGAAGGAGAGGGAAAAGAAAGAAGAAGAAGAAACAGAAGGAGAAGATGGGTTCGAGACTTCGCAATCTGCCAAAGAAAGAAGAATGGGTTTTTAAATAAGGGTTGGGCTTTTGCAAAAACCCCTTGCACTTGAGCTATTTGTTTGACACCCTTAAGTCAACCCTTCTTGCCTTTAAGCCCTTCAAATTTTCCTATTTTTAACACCTTGAATGGTTGAGGAAGCATCGAGATGCTTAGTTAGAGAAAAATGGAAAGTTGTAATGGATGAGAAAATTGAGTCTATAAGAAAGAATCAAGTTTGATATTTAGTTGATATTCCTCTAAGTCGAAAGGCTATTAGGAATAAATGGATTTTCAAAATTAAGAGGGAAACAAATGGGTTGATTAACAAATACAAATCTCATCTAGTTGCAAAATGATATACCTAAATGGAGGGTATTGATTTTGAAGATAAATTTTTCCTTGTTATGAAATTTATATCAATAGGTGTCATCTTAGCTATAGTAGCACATTTTGACATAGAGTTACATCAGATGTACGTAAAAATGGTTTTCCTTAGTGGTAATCTTAACGAGAAAATCTATATGGTACAACCAGAAGGTTATATTGCTGAAAGACCAAGAGAATAAAGTATGCAAACTTAATAAGTATATATATATGCTAAAATAAGCATCAAGACAATGGAATATAAGATTTAATGAAGTCATTTTATCTTGTGATTTTGAAATGTTAATGAGAATCATTGTGTTTACCTAAGAAAGAAAAAAGAAAAATTGGTCATTTTATTATTATATTTTGATAATATGCTAATAGCTGAAAATAACATAAAGTTTGTAATAGAAGTTAATGATGACTTTCATCATACTCTGACATAATAAATATAAGAGAAAATGAGTCACTAGTAGAAAAATGCTTTATAACTACGGGCGTTCACCGTTGTCGTAGGCGAAAAACACTGTTGTTAAAGGCCATGTTGTTAAAAGGGGTGGTCTACATCAACAGTTACAAACCGTTGTCGTTTATACTCGATAACAACAGAATAACAATGGATTTTCACCGTTGTCTTTTAATGTGATCAACAACAGATTTACAATAGTATTAAACCGTTGTTTTTGTGTGATTTAAGCAATAATTTAACAACAAATAAAAATCGTTGTCTTTTGGTTGAGACAGCCAATAATTTACAACAAATACCATTTAAAAAATAAATTATTTAAATAATTAAACAATATTGAGCAAACACACTTCAAACTATCATACATCAAAATATCATCAAATATCATACATCATACTGTGCAAATATCATACATCAAGATATCCCCAGTGTTAGTCCAAACTGAGATAACATCATCAAAATATCATATACATCAAGAACCAGAAACTGAGATAAACAAATAGATGAAGACAGCCGCACCCCAGTAGCTTCATCCAAGTGCAGTTAGATGAAGACAGCCGCGCTCTTAGCTTTGCACCATAAGCTGATTCCTTCCCTTGGCATATTGTCACAACAAATACAAATATAAAATGAGCATTCGCAACTAAAAATGACCAAAAGATTCTAGAAGATAATTATGATACAAAGTTACCCATGACTTAGTCTAATAAAAGGATATGATAAATAGATAGAAGATGACTTTCAGTTTGAGCAATAAAAAAATTTGTGAAAGCAAGCCAAATTTGTTGGTTCGAAGCTTCAGCAAAATAGCAGAATGGTAAAGAAGTACATATGTAGATTCTCCAAAATTTCAGTGAATGAGCAGTGCAATCAAAGTAATTCAATTCAAATCCATTAGCAAGAGAAGGATGCAAGAGAAAAAGAAAATTTACCGTAGAACTGGGAATACCAATTTCTTCAAAGATATCAAGCTGGAGCTCTCTAATATTGGACTTCAAAAAATCAACAGGTTTTTGCAGTTTGAAAGTTGCAACAATATCAGCTGAAAAATTATGTTTAGTTAAGACAATTACAAACCAAGATGATAATGGTGAATTTGTTGAAATTTATCAAAGAAATTAGACCAAACATGAAAGCATATGTGATAGTCATCTAGAATAATAACAAAGATTGTTTCAGATAATGATAGTAAACTATAGCAAAAAATATAACATAATTGTGCAAAAAATAGTAACATTCCTATTACTGAGGTACTCGTGGAAAAATAGTAACATTCCTAATATCTTGTAAGAGTAACAAAGACAGAGATGCATAAATGCCAAACTAACCTTGAAATCTTTGTAAAAGCACAATCTAAGCTCGTCAAGAGCACCATGCCTGCAAACTAGCTGTGGTGTTGCACCAAAGGCACTTGTAATGATTGCTGCAAGGTCTTTCAATGGATATTTTTTGCAGTCCGTTGCCAGAATACCAACTCTAGTCAGAACTTCCTAGAATGATAAAATTCTTAACAGATGAAGCTTGAAATTCTAGGATAAATTACTACCTAAGAAGCCCAACAATGCACCAAATCACATTTGATGTGCTTACTGTCATGTTGTATTTGAAGTACATATCTAAGGCTTTGGAGAAGTAGCTATATTCATCTTGTATTATTGGGTAGGAACAAGTCCCATGTTTTTCTGCAGGAAATCAGTGAATATCGAGAATGAAAAATCATAGAAAAATATAGTAACATTTTTTTTCCAACTATCCATATGTTATCGTTGTAATGTATGTTACCTTGCACTACCACTAATGTTCAAAAGGAAAAAGAGCTTAAGAAAATATAATATAATATTAGGCCCTACAAAGTTCCAAATTACCACAGTCCAATCTAATGAATTAAGCACTGAAGCTGAGAGTAAACCACTAGACTGATGATGGAAATTAAATGTGGAACAAAACTAATGTTATCTCTGAAAAACAATATACACTCTTTCTCATGAATTAGGTTAGTTGAACTATGAGCAGTGAGAACAAAGAAACACCTTATACATAAATTTGCAAGTAAACAAAGAAGAATCTTACCCCACTGTGCACATCCAAGCATCAATTCACATGCAAGAAAAGAGAAAAGAAAAGGAGATAAGTTATGCAAACTGGAAAAAACAACAAAAATTAATAATTCCAGAAAGTTGCTACCGCATGTGCCCAAAACAACCCTTTTCCACCAAAGCAAAGAGATGAAGAACTGCAGGATAAGGTTGGCCAATACTTTTCAAGAGTTGGCAATAGTGATGTAATATGTGTAAAAGTAGAAAAGGAAATGCCATTATGCCCATTGTTACTTCCAAGTCAAGTAAGATTATTTTAAATTGGACCAATACATTTCAAGAGTTGGAAATAGTGTTGTAATCTTGTAAAGGGAGAAAAGGAAATGGCATTATGTCCGTTGCTACTACCAAGTCAAGTAAGATAGTTCTGAATTGTATTATTTTAAAAATTTGTGATATACAAACCTTCTTTACGTCAAAATTAGAGTGACTACAGCATGCTGGCCATGTTCCATCATTGTAGTCAACCCACAACCCATCTGTCATACAGGTACAAAATTCAAACCAGCTAAATTACACCAGACTTAAAAATTGCTTATTAAAACATGACAAAATTTATTATGTTTCTTAATTTTTCTAAACGAAATTTACTCGCATCTAGATTTACATGAGGAAAAAATCAAGCGGCAGTGGGCCAACCTAACATTTGTTCAAGATAAGACAGCTGAAGCATGATTAGGCAGGTTGGTACCAATCTAGTTCAAACTATGTCATCTCAGGGCTAGAAGAATTTGATCAAGCACATCGCCTTTAAAGATGCTAGAAGAAATTAGAAAGCAAAGAGGAGTAAGGCCAAGGCACAAGCACCTAAGAAAAGGAGAGGTAAGAGGTGCACCTTTTTAAAATATCAACATAAGGAATTTGCATATCAGCAAATGCATTATATATGAATTAAGAAAATAAATTGCAACAATTTGATTTCAGAACAACTCAACATTTGATCAACGTTATGCCATCCGATGCAGGCTAAAAATATTTTCAGTGATAATACTTGCAAATTTATTACAACAATGTAAAAAATTTACCTATTTCAGTGTGTTTATATCTATAATTGTGTTATTACCGTGTTAGTATCTTCGCATCTATTTCCGTAGTCTCATAATTTTTACATCTTTCAAACACATTTGCAGTATTAGAGAAGGTTCATTTTATTGTAGCAACATTTTTCAAATATTGACCTATTCAATTTCCTGAGAATTTTTACCACTTGTAAATGACATTGAAGGTCAATGAGTCGGGATAACTTCATTGTTCATATACATAACAAAAAATGAGCAGAGAAATGGATGAAATATTCAAGAGGATTTCTCAGAAAATATGATAGCCTTACAGATTGTGAACTCGGGCAAAGGACTTGATATGCAAAAACCAATTAAAATATAATCAAGACAACTTTACTATAGGAATGACATAACAGCAAAAAAAAACAAAGATAATAGAGATTTTGACAGAATACGTATTCAAAAACGCATCATTAAACTCACAAAGAAACCCTAAAAAGCATCCAACATGTAACCGGAGTTACTTGAAATAGAATCAGGGATAAAGGATCAGAAATCGATGAATGGACAAAAAATGGCATAGACGGATCACCGGCAGCAGGCGTTGGTAGAGCAGCAATAGCGAGTGGCCGCGCAGCTGGTGCCCGGCCACAGCAGTGACAGCAAGAAGTAATCGAACTCCCGTTGCCCCGTCGCCTCGATACCGTGAACGGAGAGGAGAGCGAGGAGAACGACTGACGCGAGAGACCTCAAGAGACTCACCATCGCTCGCTCCTTCCTCCTTCCATCGCCTGACGAAGAGAGTTTAAAATAGAAGCGTCGACGACCCCGGCCCGAAAGCTGCTTGAGACCATTCGACACTAATACGGTGGAATGATCTCGAAGCTGCTTGAGCTCGGAGTCGGAAGTTGAGGTGGCGTCACACAAAGAGAGAGAGAGAGAGGGGCGACGAGGGAAGGAGACGCTCGGCTGCGGGGTAGGGCATGCAACACGGGAGAGGAAGGAAAAGGGTTTATAAGTGGGGGTGTCTTGTTTGTGTGTGGCGAAGAGGAAGAAGAAGAAGAAGAACGAGAAGAAGGAAAAGATGGCAAGGAAGTTTGAGGTATGTTAGGATTCGGCGTTGTCGCTCGCGGCGAAGAGGAAGAAGAAGAAGAATGAGAAGAAGGAAAAGATTGCAAGAAATTTGAGGTGTGTTAGGGTTCGATGACTGCGGCGAATGCAGAGAATGAACTAAGGGAGATTCTCATTACTCATTAAGCAGCGGGGATTTTCGTTTTCGCGCTCGAGCTCGCTATTGTGTATTACCACGTAAGCAACACCAATAGATAACGGTTATTTAAAAACTGTTGTCGTAACCAACCCAATAGACAACGGTTTTTTAAAAACCGTTGTCTTTTTCCGCAAAAAATTTATCAACATCAACAGTTTTGGAAAAAACCGTTGTTAAATAAAAAAAGACAACGGTTTTTCAAAAAACCGTTGTCTATTGGGTGTTGTTGAATCCAAAAATTCTTGTAGTGAGTACATCTTAGGAGTAAAGATCATTTGAGATTGATCAAAATGCTTTTGGATTCGTCTCAAGAGGCTTATATTACTAAGATGCTATAACACTTCAATATGTCAAATTGCAATATTGAACAAACACCTGTAGCGAAAGATACTATTCTAAGCAAAAGTATGTATCTCAAGATTCCTGAAGAAATAGCCCAGATAGAAGAAAAAACTATATACCAATGACATTGGTAGTTTAATGTATATTTTATTATACACATCCTGATATCAATTATGTTATAGGCTTAGTTAGTAGTTTCCAGTCAAATCTAGGACCAAGACACTGGAAAATAGTGAAGAGGATATTCAGATATCTTAAAGGGACAATAACTTATTGTTTATGTTTACAAGAATTGAACATAAGCCTGAAGAGCTACACAAATACAGATTGGACAGAAAAACTTAATGAGAAAAAATCCACATATGATAATACTTTCTTGTTAAACGGTGGCGTCATCTTATGAAATAGCAAGAAATAGGTTTGTGTAGTGTTGTCGACAATGAAAAATGAGTATGTGACTTGTTCAATGGTTGTGCAAGAAATTGTCTGGTTAAGAAGGTTCCTGAAATATATGAAAATTGCTAATGACAGCTGGAGTGTTGTTGCAGTGTATTATGATAACCAAGCTACTATAGTTTTTTTCTAAGGATCCCAAATATCACAACAAAGGTAAATATATAGAAATTAAGTATAATTTTGTAAGGGACATTGTTGACAAAAAAAAGATAATTCTTAATATATCCCTATATATGTGATGCTTACAAATCCTTTTACTAAGCTATTGACTAAAGAGTTATTTTAAGAACATGTGAAGTATTTGAGACTTTATAAAATGTAACACATTATAAAGACAATTAGATATATGAAATATCATGATCTATTCATTGTAATTATCTTTATTACATTTAGATAAAGTCTTGATAAGTATGTTGGCAGGCTGAGCCTGACTAATCGTGATAACGTGTTACATTTTTGAATAGATCATGATATTTCATATATCATGATATTTCTTTGAATAGACAATATACTCTATTTGAGACTTTTTTTATTATTAATTGCTTTGTATGTTTGATATCGTATGAATCATTTTTTTCTTAAGTATAGATTGGATGTTCTAATATGATTTGTGGCATATATGGTCTCTGTGACTTGACTACGACAAAGGGTATCCAGGCTTGCGCCTGATTAATCTGCTTGGCTAACCGGCCCTGCCCTACAGCCTTCAACGAAAGTCCCCACCGGTCAACGAGGGTAAATCGCGAGACGGAGACACGTGACGACTTCACCACTGATGATAAAACTGTCCGAATAAATTTTTTATAGTGACCGGCCCCACCGCCGAAGCGACCCCATATTCAAAAACTCCCTAAGGGATTTTTGGAGGCACGGTTCCACTTAGTTGATAAGAGATTTCATTGTCAAGACAGCACCTCAGTCAACGACCCCTCAAAGAGGAGATTTATTTATTGCTAAGAGGGTTCGAATCCGGAACCTCAAATAACACATGTCTCCATACTTACCGGATAAATCACTTTGAGCGATTAGTGAGAGATATTGATAGTGGACAACGTGGCTAGAAGTGGGCAATGGCCGTGCATGCATTGATTGTGGGCACACATTGCCTTCCCACATGAGCTTATATAAGCATCCAAGTGAGCTTTATATAAGCATCCAAGTGAAAGAAAACAGGGTTTTTTTCTTCTATCTTTCTAATACTCTTGTAGAGAGAAGATCATCGAAGAGCGAGGAGGAATCACTATAAGTTTTTATGATTTTTTATTTATTCATGCATTTAGATAACAAAAGCTGGGTTAGGCAGTAGCATGGCTCCGTCCTTGGTGCTAAGGTTATACATGGAAAGGAAGTTTAACCGGCTCTTAATTGCCCACGTCATGAGTTCAATATATATATTATTCATGGTTATATATTTTTATAATATAAATTTTCGTTTATGTTTCTACCAACTGAAATAATAATAAATTAAAAAAAATGGTCCCGATCGATGTCTAAAGGCTAGATACATTAAGATTTGATCGAGCTCATCAGCCAATACGAGAATAAATAAGGAGGTCACTTAGATTCCCGTTGACTTATCGTTGACGACAGTCACTCATGCATGACTCAATTTCCGAGGACGTTCCCGGTCCATGCGTCGCGGAGGCACCAGAACGTGCACGGGTCGCCCCGTCCACGTGGAGACCGCGAGCCGCCACCGCCCTTCCATGAGCCAAACGCGAACCGCAGTCTCCCGCCCGTAGGACGTGTAACCACGTGGCAGATCTGCAGCATGCGAATCGCAGGGTCCCACGCGCCACATAGGACCAGAACTCCCGTGTCACCCTTCTTCCGCCGTCGAACCGGACGGCCGACCTCCGCATAAAGCGAACGAAAGGCCGGCCGGCATCCGATGCAAAAAAAAGATGTGAGGTCGACCGGTCGCTGCATGCACTTCTCTCCCGCCTGCTATAAGTAACCGCCTCGCCCGTTGCTTCTCTCTTCAAAGCTGCAAGCTACACGAGCTACGTCACTTATTAGAGGGAAGGCTAATCAAACCAGAGCATTAATGGCCGTCGTCGCCGCCGCTGACGAGTACTGCTCTCTCGCCCGTGGATCGGCCGCCGTCGACGATCAGCTGGTGATTTGCGACAGCATGGCCGATAGAGAGAATCGAGACGGTGACGACGACGACGACGACGATCATGACGTGGCACCGGCGGCGTGAGGGCATTTAGTAAAGTGTCTATGATCTATGAGATTATAGAACATATGCATATATATATATATATATATAATGATATCTTTAGAAGGAGATAGAGAGGTGGTTACATGCAGTACCAGTAAGGGTTGCCAATGCAGTATAATATTTAATGAAGCACCATGCTTATAGTTTATTATAAGCTCTGTTCTATGCTTACCGAATTTACTTTGGTGCCTAATCAAAAACTTGAGCTGAATAATCATATTTTAATCAAGTAATATATCCTGGATGACATATATAATTGATAAAGGGAGAGTGGCAATAATTTCTTTGATTTGTAAAGTAATTATTATAACTATTACTTAAGTTAATTATTTAAATTGTTTTTATATGAAAGAAATATACAAATTAAACAAATATAACTTTTATAAAATTAACTATCATTTTCACAAAAATACAATGGGTATAAACAACTAAATATATCAGATAAGTAAGTAATGTGCACTAACGAATAAATAAGATGGCAACTACATTAAACTTGTATGAATAAGTTTGATATATTTAATTTGATAAAATTGATTTTATTCATTCAATAATAATAAATATATAAAATGAATAAGTTTAAAGGTTAATGTTCATAAATAATTTTATTTGTTAAATTATATATTTAAATATATATATATAGTAACATTTTGTAATTTTAAGAATTTATGATGTATTAAAAAAACAATATTAGTAAACGTGTTATTATTGGTATTTTCCTTTTATCTTGCTTTTGCTTCAGAGAAATACATATTTTATTTATTGTGAAATTTTATGAAATAAATATTTAACATAATTAGAAATTTTAGAATTTTTCATAAATACGATCTGGGCCGGTTTGCTCTTCCATTTCTCCAGGAAAGCTATCCATCGCTGCTCCTCGTCGCCGTTTCCTGTGCTTCCACGTCCGCCGCCCAGCGCCATCCTATCTCGTGTGGTAGCGGCTTCATCTCCTCTCTGCAAAAGCTTCGCTTGTCCCTGATCAATAACCTATTGCTCCGTACTGTTTCTTTCCCAGTTCGCCTGATTCTCCCTTTCATCCTCGCCTCGCAAGACCCTTTGAATCCGTTGTCCGATCGAATCCCGCCTCTGCGGTTCGAAGGATACGATTTTTTGGCTTAAAATTTGTATTTTGGGGGTTTATTTGGTCAAAGTTGCAATCTTTCGGAAGCCTGATTCGAATGGCGCTGCAAGTCTGCGGAGCAGGTTTCTCGCTGCTCCCTCCCCTGGGACGGCGGGCGGCTATCACGAAGGCTGCTGCTCCGGAGAGTACTACGACAAAGGTGGAAGTGGAGAAGGTTAACCTGGGGGGATCCGAGGTGAGAGTCACCAAGATTGGGATTGGTGCGTGGTCATGGGGAGACACTGCCTACTGGAATAATTTCCAATGGGATGGTAATTTTTCCCACATATCATATGCATAAATTTATAGTTCGACAAACGAATTGCTTTCGCACAATTCAGAATCCAGTGACTTCTCGTGTTCTTCCTGATATTGTCTTCCATTGTTAAATGTTTAAGAGTTTTGTTTCATTTTTGTCAAAGATACTATAATTTGATAATTCATGCAATGTTGGAGTGCGAAAGTCTAACTTGTTCTATGATGATCAGAATCTGTGGTGACACTAAAGTTATTTGCTTCTGCTGTCTACACTTTTTTCGGTTTTCATGTTGTTCATTTGAGGTAACAGATAGGAAGTTGAAGGGAGCTAAGGCTGCTTTCAATGCAAGCATTGATGTGGGCATAACCTTCTTTGATACAGCTGAAGTTTACGGTGCTGGGGTAGGTAGAATTTCTTAGGTTTGGTTCTTTAGTTTGATGGATATTTAGATTTCTTAAACTAATATAATTTTGCTAAAAAAACAAGGTAATTTTTCTTAGGTTATGGGGGCAGTGAGCTCTGAATTATTACTCGGAAGGTAACTGATTAATTCTTTCTACCGTCTTTAAACTGGCCTAGAAGTTCTCAGCTTTATTATAAACATTGTTTATTTTTTATATACTTCATTTGACAAAGGGTTCTGAATCCCTACTTTGGTTGAATTGAAATTGTAAATCAGATTCATTAAGGAGAGGCAGCAAAAAGAAGCTATTGAAGTTGCTGTTGCCACTAAGTTTGCAGCGCTGCCATGGAGGCTGGGTCGACAGAGTGTTATCTCTGCTCTGAAGGATTCACTCTCACGTCTTGATCTCACATCAGTTGAACTATACCAGCTGCATTGGTGTGCCTATAAGCCTGTTCCTGCTGCTATTTCTTGAAACTTGACAAAGTTAACAAAATCACTAACGTTCCTGTTGTCGATCATTTACAGGCCGGGAATCTGGGGAAACAAAGGTAATTGCCTTTAACTTTCCTTCAATGTGCATGGAAGTAATTCTATCCCTTCATAGATTTAACTCAGCTCAGGTTTTAATTCGTACTACGGAACTTGGTTTAGGTTACATTGATGGCCTTGGGGATGCTGTTGAACAAGGCCTTGTCAAAGCTGTTGGTGTCTCAAACTACAGTGGTTGGTTCTGACTTTAGCTACAAGATGTTTTCTTCAAGGAAACTGTAATTATCCTTGGACTAACATGTTGGTTGACCATGATTTTACCCTTGACGCCAGAAAAGCGCCTGAGAGATGCTTATACTCAACTCAAGAAACGGGGAATTCCATTAGCTTCAAACCAAGTTAATTACAGTCTACTATACAGGCTTCCCGAGCAGAACGGCGTGAAGGCTACATGTGATGAATTGGGGATCACTCTGATTGCATATTCTCCCATTGCACAAGGTATTATTCAAATTGACACCATTCTCCATGTTATTCTGCTTTTTTGTTTATATGATGAGCTAGTTGCTGCATATACTTGAAATGCCACTATTTATTTGAAGTCTGCTGATGCTTGTTTTTATGAGTTTTTAGAATGCTTGGTGGAAGCTGGATGTGTTCTGGCTTTGATGTTAATATGCTCAATTTTTTTATTCAAAATGTCATCACAATGTCAGATCCTATGAACTTTAAACTATATCTATTTTATTTAGTGATCAGATGGTAGAAGTCTAGCTTGAGTACATTTAATTTACTCTCCAATTGTTTCTTTTGCCGTAATTACATTGACTATTAGATGTGGAAGATCATAGCCATTGTAGGTACTTTGCACTGTAGGTGTTACTACTAGCACTAAATTATGACATCAACACACTGGTTGATGCCTTTGAATTATCATCCAGGTGCTTTGACCGGAAAATACACACCAGAGAATCCTCCAACTGGCCCTCGAGGACGAATTTATACTCCGGAGTATCTCAGAAAGGCAAGTACTAGTGTTGCTAGATTCGTGCAATTGTTGAGGTTCAACTATGAACATTCTTTTTGCTATTGTTTGCAGCTGCAACCTCTTGTCACAAGAATTAAGGAGATTGGACAAAATTATGGCAAAACTCCAACACAGGTACCTGTGCTTCTCTTATTGCTGTTCCTGAAGTGATAATCCATTTTCCATTTTGATAGAATCAAAGAGAATTCATTTGTTAATTTGTTACCAAAAGCAAGAGCTAGTAATGTAGGGCATAACGATACATCGAAAACAATCCATATGATGCATACATTACAGGATCTAGCTATCATCAAGCTTTAAGACAAAAATTTGAACTTTCAGGGTGGAATTTTCTTCCTCAAGTTGTTGGACTTGAGTTGAAGTTCCATTTTGAACCTGCTTAGTCAAAGAATTTGGGTTAGTCTCCTCCTTAAGGGTTTTTTTTTCTCGTTTTGGAGTGACTTGACCCAAACATTGGATTTGGCTAATTTTTGCATCAAACAATGAATTATATCATACAATTTTTCGACTAAAGGAGAATATACCTCAGTTTTGGATTCATTTGAAACGGAACGGATCTGTAGCTTGTTTCAGACTCAGCTTCGAATTCGGATTTCATCTCAATCTCGGCCACTTGTTCTTGGGCCGCTAGTGTCAAAAAACTTGTCTAAGCTTGTTCTTTCTCGTCTGACTCTTCCAACGACGCAGGCCATGTTGCTTTCAATGTCTTCCTTCTTCTTTGCTTTTTGGTTTCCTTTATGTTCGAACACTCTAAATTGTAGTGCCCTTTTTGATTGCACCCATAGCAAATCACTTCTGATTTGGGCTTCGTGGTTTGACTTGGATCCTATTGCTTACTCTTTGATTGGATCATCTTCTTCTTCTTAAGTATTTTCTGAACTAGTTTAACTAGTTCGATGGTGATCTCGTCGTCATCTTCTGAATCCGATTTATCTTTGAATTCAGGTTCTGATTGGAACTTTTGCTTTGGCTATTTCTTCTTGATTCTGCCTGCAACTAGAGCAATACCTTTCTCAGTAGGAATAACATTAGATAGCTCATGAAATTCAAATTCTAAAAACAATTCATCTAGTTTTACCTTTGAAAGGTCTCTCAAAACTTTATAGGCATCCACCATGTGGAAGTACTTCAGGATAGTTTTGATATGATCAACTGAGTCAAGTTAGGCCCTATCTAAGTGTGCAGGAGCTTAGGAGCACAAGAAGTCGAGCGGAAGATGCAGCAGACGAGAAGGATGACATGGAAAGGGAGTCGACAGACTCGGTGCATTCGAGGGACGAGAAGACTGTGAAAGAGTACACCGGTGGATGAGAAAGGCGCGCGCGACGTCCAAAGGACGAGAAGCCAAGGAAGAAGACTGCTCGAGAAGGTTAAAAGTGTTGGGTTGATCTCTCCTATGTGAGAGCGGCCCAAGATAAATTGCAAAAGCCCATCTCACACGCCTTTTATTTTTTGCAACTGCCGCTGCAGTTGCTCTCCTCCCTTTTCGATCATGCGATTCTGCCGAGGGTGGTTTTGAACTGGTTTTTTTCTTCCTTCAGCCTTCTTCCTGTTTTTCTGCAATTTCTTTTGTTTAGTTGAGTAGGGAAGAAGTTTATATGCTGATTGTTGGTGGCTAGAGAAGAACACTTGTGTACCCACTTCTTTGTTGATGTAGTGGAAGTTTGGTGATGTCTCAGGCCGTGGTTTTACTCCTAACTTGAGGAGGTTTCCACGTTAAATCTTGGTGTTATTTTTATTGTTTTGTTTCCGCTGTTAGACCTTAAGAATATCATTCGACGAATTTCGGTGTGTGTTAGTTCGCTTCAAACCCTTTCAAGTGGTATCAGAGCGAGGTTCAATTGATTGTGATTTGTGTCGAGTGATGGAGGCTAATACGAGCAAGATGATTATGTTGACTGGTTCGAATTATTCTTCTTGGAAGTCTCGGATGGAAGATCTGCTTTATGTAAAGAATTACTTCATGCCTGTTTTCTCTACAGAAATACCAGAGGATAAGATAGAGGAGCAGTGGACTATCTTTCACAGGCAAGTGTGTGGATTTATCAGGCAGTGGGTTGAGGATAACGTGCTGAATCATGTCAGTGGAATCAACCATGCTCGGTCACTCTGGGAGAAACTTGAGGAGCTTTATGCTAGCAATACAGGAAGCAACAAGATGTATGTGATGAATCAGCTGTTGGGATTGAAGTATAAGGGTGGCTCTTCTATGGCAGATCATATCAACAACTTTCAGGGGTATATTAATCAGCTGTCTTCCATGGGTCTTAAATTTGAAGACGAGTTGCTTGGTTTGTGGTTGTTTGGTAGTTTGCCGCACACTTGGGATACTTTCAGGACTTCAGTTTCGAATTCAGCTCCAAAAGGAGTGATTACATATGATTTGGCGAAGGCTAGCTGTATGAATGAAGAGGTGAGAAGAAAGTCTCTTGATTTTAATTCTTCTTCGAAGTTAGATATTCTGGTTACTGAGTCACGGGGAAGAAGTTATAGCCGTGGACCGAAGAATAGAGATGAAAATGGCTGAAGTAAGTCTCGAGGAAAGTTTGCTGATGTTGAATGTCATCATTGTGGTAAGAAGGGACATATCAGGCCTTTCTGTCGACTATTGAAGAAGGAGAATAAGCAAAAATATAAAGAGAAGGGCAAAGATAAGAAATCATGTGAAAGTAGTGATACAGAACGCGTTGCCACTTCTACTGAAGATTTTCTGATTGTCTATGATTGTGATGTGGTTAATTTGACTAGCCACGAGACCAGTTGGGTGATTGACAGTGGTGCTTCTACGCATACTACCTCTCAGAAGGATTTCTTCACTTCATACACTCCAGGTAGTTTTGGTTTTGTGAAGATGGGAAATGATGGTGAAGCAAAGGTTTGTTGGCATTGGTGATATATGCTTGGAGACTAGTACTGGTTCTAAGTTGCGTCTAAGAGATGTAAAGCATGTCCCAGACATCAAGTTGAACTTGATTTCGACTGGAAAGCTAGATGATGATGGTTTTTGTAGTACCTTTGCAAATGGAAGATGGAAGCTTACCAAAGGTTCTATGATTGTGGTCAGAGGTGAGAGATCTTCGACTTTATATATGTTACATACTAAGATTATGTATCATGCTGTGAATGTGATAGAAAATGTGGCTATATCTGAGTTGTGGCATAAAAGGCTTGGTCATATCAGTGAGAAAGGTCTTTCTCTACTAGGAAGAAAGAATGTCTTATCTGGTTTGAAGAATACCAACTTGCAGAGGTGTGATCATTGTTTGGCAGGAAAGCAGAATCGTATTTCATTTAAGTCTTCATCGTCTGGTAGAAAAGAAAATATTCTTGACTTGGTGCATTCGGATTTATGTGGTCCTATGAAGACTCAGACTATAGGTGGATCTCTCTATTTTGTCACTTTCATTGATGATCATTCGAGAAAGACTTGGGTTTATACTCTGAAGCACAAGAGCCAAGTTATAGATGTGTTCAAACAATTTCATGTTTCAGTTGAGAGGGAAACAGGAAGAAAGCTCAAGTGCATTCGATCTGATAATGGAGGTGAGTATTTGGGGCCATTTGATGAGTATTGTATACAGCAGGGCATTCGACATCAAAAGACGCCACCCAAGACGCCTCAGTTAAATGGGTTAGCAGAAAGAATGAATAGAACACTCATTGAACGAGTAAGATGTCTACTTTCACATGCCAAGTTGTCAAAGTCTTTCTGGGGAGAAGCTCTAAACACTGTTGTTCACGTGTTAAATCTTACACCGTGTGTTCCCTTGAAGTTTGATGTTCCAAATCGAGTTTGGAGTGGTAAGGATCCTTCTTATGATCACTTGAAAGTTTTTGGATGCAAAGCTTTTGTGCATATTCCAAGTGATGAGAGAAGTAAGCTTGATTTAAAGTCAAAGCAATGTGTTTTTATCGGATATGGTCAGGATGAGTTTGGCTATAGATTTTATGATCCTATCTCAAAGAAGCTTGTTCGAAGTCGAGATGCAGTTTTTGCAGAGGATCAGATTATAGAGGACATTGACAAGGTAAAACCTGACTCTGTTTCTAGAAATGAGAACTTGGATATGAGTATTGTTCCTCCTATGTCAATTCCATCGCAGAGTGAAGTTCAGAATGATGAACATGAGACAAATGAAATAGAAACCGAAGTTGTTGAGGATTTACCAACAACTGAGGTTCCAAGTGATATGTCTCTCAGAAGGTCGTTGAGAGAACGACAACCATCCACCAGGTATCCAGTTAACGAGTATATTCTGTTGACCGATATGGGAGAGCCCGTATGTTTTGAAGAAGCCATGGAGAGTGAGCAAAAGGTAGAATGGGTTCATGCCATGGATGATGAGATGAAATCACTACATGATAATGATACTTATGAGTTAGTGAAGTTGCCGGAGGGTAAGCGTGCTTTGAAGAACAGGTGGATATTCAGGATAAAGCATGAACTTAATTCTCAGCCACGATACAAAGCAAGATTGGTAGTAAAGGGCTTCAGTCAAAGGAAAGGAGTTGATTTCGATGAGATCTTCTCTCCGGTTGTGAAGATGTCATCCATTCGAGTTGTAATGGGTTTAGCTGCCAGTCTTGACTTGGAGATTGAGCAAATGGATGTCAAGACTGCCTTCCTTCATGGTGACTTGCACGAAGAGATTTATATGGAACAACCTGAAGGTTTCATAGTGAAAGGAAAAGAAGATTTTGTCTGCAAGCTCAACAAAAGTCTCTACGGTTTGAAACAAGCCCCAAGGCAATGGTATATGAAATTTGAGTCCTTTATGGGGAAGCATGGCTACACCAGGACCAATACAGACCATTGCGTCTTCTTTCAGAGGTTTGGTAATGATAACTTTATTATCCTCCTGTTATATGTGGATGATATGCTTCTTGTTGGCAGGAATATCTTACGCATTAATCAGTTGAAGAAGCAATTAAATAAGTCTTTTGCTATGAAAGACTTAGGTTCTGCAGGACAAATTCTTGCCATGAGAATTATCAGAAGAAGAGAAGATAAAAAGATCTTCTTATCACAAGAGAAGTATATTCACAAAGTGCTGGAAAGGTTCAATATTGGAAATGCTAAAGCAATAAGCTCTCCCTTTCCTTCTGGAGTTAAGTTAAGCTGTGATCATTGTCCTTCTTCTAATGAGCATAGGCAGTACATGCATAAGGTTCCTTATAGCTCTGCTGTTGGTAGTTTGATGTATGCAATGGTATGCACGAGACCTGATATAGCACATGCTGTCAGCGTGGTGAGCCGATTCTTATCTAATCCTGGAAAAGAGCATTGGAATGTGGTGAAATGGATCATGAGGTATTTGTGTGGCACCGCAAATTATGGTATATGTTTCGGAGGTGGTGAGCCAAAGTTGATTGGCTATGCAGATGCAGATATGGCTGGAGATGTTGATACTCGTAGGTCGACATCAGGTTATCTGATTACCTTTGCAGGGGGAGCCGTTTCTTGGCAATCTAGGCTTCAAAAATGTGTTGCACTATCTACTACCGAGGCAGAATTCATTGCTGTCACAGAAGCGTGTAAAGAACTATTGTGGACAAAGAATTTTCTCCAAGAGCTTGGATTTAATCAAGAACGGTATGTTCTATTTTGTGATAATCAAAGTGCCATATATCTTACGAAGAATTCAACCTTTCATGCGAAGTCGAAGCATATAGATATGAGATATCATTGGGTTCGAGATGTAGTAAATTCTAAGATGGTGCATATTGAGAAGATTCATACCGATGATAATGGATCAGATATGATGACAAAGGCGCTTTCAGGAGAAAGGATTATTGCTTGTCGTCAAGTCGCCGGTATTTCGGCAAGTTCTTCCATATAGTCGAGAGGGGGAGATTTGTTGGGTTGATCTCTCCTATGTGAGAGCGGCCCAAGATAAATTCCAAAAGTCCATCTCACACGCCTTTTATTTTTTGCAACTGCCGCTGCAGTTGCTCTCCTCCCTTTTCGATCATGCGATTCTGCCGAGGGTGGTTTTGAACTGGTTTTTTTTCTTCCTTCAGCCTTCTTCCTGTTTTTCTGCAATTTCTTTTGTTTAGTTGAGTAGGGAAGAAGTTTATATGTTGATTGTTGGTGGCTAGAGAAGAACACTTGTGTACCCACTTCTTTGTTGATGTAGTGGAAGTTTGGTGATGCCTCAAGCCGTGGTTTTACTCCTAACTTGAGGAGGTTTCCACGTTAAATCTTGGTGTTATTTTTATTGTTTTGTTTCCGCTGTTAGACCTTAAGAATATCATTCGACGAATTTCGGTGTGTGTTAGTTCGCTTCAAACCCTTTCAAAAAGTCGGGTTCAGGTAAACTCAACTTCGGACGATCAGAAATCACCCAAAAGAAAGCGTCAGAAGGCTGGTCAACAGAAGTTGACCAGAACCAAAGTATGGGGCGCCCGTATTGAGGTTCGGGGCACTCGTATCGAGGTCCAGGGCGCCCGTATTGATGTTCGGGCACTCTAGAAGCTATCCTGGGCGCCCATATTCAATGGGGGCGCCTAGGAATGATACAGGCGCTCGAGTTCAGTTGTGTTATCCAGAAAAGAGTCGTTTTTACAGTCGTTGCGACGCAGATAAGGTTTAACCAAACTCAGGTGCCTATATCCCATACAGGCGCTCGAGATGTGCCACGTTAGCAACGGATAAGCTCTTCCAAGTTCTATAAACAGAGCCCTTTAGCTCAGAAGTATTCATTCATTGATTGTAATCACTTCTCTAATTCTATGTTAACTGTTTGTATTGCTAACGCTTGTAAGAGACTTCTCCATCTACATCAATGAAGAAAATCTAGTGAGTATTCATCGTTTTGGATTAACAAACACCCAGGTTGCAAACCAAGTAAAGTTGGAGCCTCCTTTTCTTTAAGTTATTTATGTTATTCTATTTAGTTAACTATTTTGTTCATCTTTGCTGAGTTATAGGCAAAAGATTAAGATTTTCTTTTCAGGGCTATTTGCCCCCTCTAGCTGACCCGACACGATCCTACAATTGGTATCAGAGCTCAATCACTTTAGGAGGACTAACCGCCACCTAAAGCAAGATGACAATGGTCAGACCAAACATCTACCTGCTAAAGTTCGAGGAGAGTTCGCGATGTGGAAACATTGGATGGGGTTATTTTTTAAAACGGATTTTGAATTCTTACTTATCATGAAAAACGATTCTATAGCGCCTGAAGGCAAGGAAGAACATCTCTAGTCAAAGGAGTAAGCCGATTTTATAGTCAACGGAAAGCAGAGTTTCATCTGCTAATCGTGTTACCGGCTGAGGAAGTTAACCGGATCGACACGTATGCATCAGCAAAAGAGTTTTGGGAGAAATTCCTAGAATTACACGAAGGGACCTCAAAAGCAAAGCTAGCACGACGACATATACTCTGAAATGATCTAACCAATTTACGGATGAATGATGGAGAAATGGTGGCCGAACTTCACGCGAAAATAAAGGAGTTGATCACTGATCTCACGAATCTCGGAGAAAAAGTGGCAAACCAAGATTCGTTAAGGTATGCCTTAAACGCTTTTCCTAGAATACCAGAATAGATGACGTTAGTCGATTCCTACTACATTTCTAAGGATCTCGATGTAAGTACATTGGAAAATTTGTTTTCTTCTTTTGAACTTCACGAATCTAGATATGCATGGTCAAAAGGGGAAAAGATAAACAGCATCACCCTAAACACGAGGAAGGTCGAACCAGAATTAGAGTCGTCCCTTAATGAGGATCAAGAAGCATATATGGTAAGGAAGTTTAAAAAAAATAAATCTAATAAATTTAATGAGATGCAGGCCAAGAGAAATCCTCGAAGCAAAAGAAAAATCAGATGCTACAACTATGACGAAGAAGGACATGTGAAAGATAACTGCCCAAAGTTAAAAAACAAGGATAAAGGGCAACAAAGTCAAGAATTCAAAATCTCAAAGCAACATGGGACAAATCGTCATCGGATGAATATAAAGTCAATGAATACACCGGACTAGCACTGATGGCTAGTCACCAAGAGTCAAACAACAAAGCAACTCGGAAGAAAGTATAGATGAAGGGGGAGCTACATCAGAAGACGAAGAATCAAACTTTAGATCCGACTTGGTAAGTGAGGTATGTTTTTTACCTCCTAATAAATTATATAATGGTATAAAACTAATGTCCAAATCATTATGCAAATTAAGAATAAAAAATTTAGATCTTAAAAAGAAATTAGCAAATGTATGCCCATTAGAATTATAAGATAAATTGAAAACTGAAAATATTCAATTAAAAAAATAAATAGAAAAATTAAAGAACTCCACATGCTCAAGTAATGCTTAAAGTTAAAATTATGAAAATTTTTATGGAGGCTTAAACCAGTATATTAGGAATCATAAGAGCCAAATTGCAAAAATGTCCAAAAATTACATTCCACTCAAATTTTTAATAAATCTAGTAGGAAGATATTTATAGTAGAGTCTTAAATCTGCCTTGAATTGTTAAATTTTTTTTATGCATGTTAGAAATTATTTTTTTTTTGTCATCTTGGAAAATTTGCTTTCGAATTTTTTTTGGAGTAAAATTATTTTTAAATTTTTTGTTATAAACATCATTCATATTTACTCACAGAATTATTTTAAAAATTTTTCTACCATTAAATGAATTTTTATTAAAAATTAAAATTTTAATTAAAAAAAATCGAAGATGATTTTGAATAAGCAATATGCAAAAAATTATAATAAACCAATAATGACTGAACTTTATATACGATATTCACTTGAACAACGGCGCCTCCCGCCGGAACCATTCTATAATACATAGTGAACGTCGGTATTGCTATTAAATGCATATTCATGTTTTCATGTAAAATTCTTGCATATCATTTTTTTGAATAATTGAATTTTTCGAAGGTTAACGGTTAGATTTTGATTTTTCCAAAAATTTATCAATATTTTAAAATCAAAATTCATTTTCTTAGCATTTATTTCAAAATTTTCTTTATCAGTTAAGAAATTATTTTTAAACACTCAATAAAAAAGTTTTTTTTTCTTGAAACTTTTTATATAACCAGATTTGGTATTTTGGCATATTCTCAAAAATTTCAGAAATTTCGAATAAAAAGATAATTTTCTATGAATTTTCTATTAAAAATTGAATTTTTAAATTTAAAAATTTCTTCGAAAATAAATTTTGACAAAATTAATTTTTTACTGTTTCTTTATTGAATTTTAGATACTTAGAAAAACAACAATCTATTTTGGATAAAAAAATTATTTTTCAAAATTTTTCCGTTAAAGTTTTTAAAAGATTCTTTTTAAGCAAGGTATTTTTTCTTTTAAAAAAAAATAAATACTTTTCCCTTACTTGAGGATTTTAAAATTCACCTTTTTAAAGGAATTTCATAACTTAAAGATTTTTTTTTTTTGGATGTGATCAAAGGAGAGAAATGAGAATTAAGTTAAGGGGAGGTTTTCATTGCAATATTTTTTACTAAATTGCAATTATTTATTTTTATCTCTTATTTTTCCCTAACTTAACTCAAGTTGATGCACATCAAAAAGGGAGATTATAAGTACCCCGAGATATTTTTAATGTGGTCAACTGGATAAAGTTAGGTCTTGTTGGTTTGATCCTTGTGCTTAAGTGTGCAGGAGCTTAAGAGTACAAGAAGTCGAACGGAAGACGCAGCAGATGAGAAGGATGACATGTGAAGGGAGCCGACGGGCTTGGTGCATCCGAGGGACGAGAATACTGCAAAAGAGTACACCGATGGACGAGAAGCCGAGGAGGAAAACTATTCGAGGAGAAGGTCGGAAATTGGATTCAGGTGAGCTCAACTTTGGACAATCAGAAATCACCCAAAAGAAAGCATCAGAAGGCTGGTCAACCAGAAGTTGACCAGTACCAGAGTATAGGGGCGCCTGTATTGAGGTTCGAGGTGCCCGTATTGAGGTCCGAGGGCCCTGGGAAGCTATCTAGGGTGCCTGTATTCAATGGAGACATCCGGGAATGATACAGGTGCCCGAGTTCAGCTGTGTTATCCAGAAAAGAGTCGTTTTTACCGCCATTGCGACATAGATCTGACAACCTTAATCTACCATAGTCTTCACCACCACAGTCTTAATCTTCTTACCAAGTTGATTTTCAACTTCAACTTTGAGGTTTTGAGCATGTCCAAAGATTGCGACTTCTTATGAATTAGGTACAAGTATATGTATCGGAAATAGTCGTCTATAAAGCTAATAAAGTATGATTGACCGTTCCAAGAAGCTTTAGTAAACGGTTCCCATATGTCCATATATATTGGCTCTAAAACTCCATTACTCCGTCTTGAACTTTTATTATTTTTGTTAGTCGTTTTTCCCTTTATACACTAAATGCAAATTCTAAATGACATTAACTTTTCTAGGCATTGTTTAGATATATGCTCTAAACGTTATGTCACAGCATAGATGAATTCTCACTCGTTAAATCACGCTTTATACTTACACTATGCATTACAACATTATCCGTATGGGTTTCAGTGTCTAACCTGTATAGTTCATCAATCAAGGAACCAATATCACATAGAATATAATTTCGAAAAATAATAAATTTTTTATTTCCTAATGAACAAGTGTATCCGGATTTGTCCAAACATGAAATAGAAATTAAGTTTTGTCTAAATGACGATACTACAAATATATTTTTCAAATTCAATAGTATATTGTTTCCTAAACAAACTCTAAAGACACATATCACATCTATATTCGCCTTCTTGTCAATTTCTATATAGATGAATCTTTCAACATTAATCGACATTCGGCTCTTGAGGCAAATCTGTATAATTACACTTATGTGAGTTATTATACATATATCTATCCACCAAGTGTTATGAAGTATAGTAGTTAGGTTGATTTCCGAACTGACAAAGTTGAGAAGTATGCCTTTTTTGACATGTCAGTTGACGTATTGGGACAATCCTTCTTCAGATGACCATTCTTTTAACAAAAGAAATAAGTTGGGTCGGATCTTATTATTTTTGTAGCCATATCTTGAAGCCCCTGTCACTACATGTTGTTTACCCTTACCCTTATTTTATCCTTTTTCAACTTTTTATTCGAATACTGAAATGAGGATGTAAAGTGAGTAAAGTGAGCACTGTGAGATGTGTCGTGCCTTAATCTCTCTTCCTCTTATACACACTGAGCTATAAACTGATTTAGTATCCATTTCTCCTTTTGAGTATTGTAACTTATCTTAAAGGGAGTGAACTATATAGGTAGAGAGATTATGATGAGGTTCACAAGTACGCTTTCAGACATTTCTAGCTATAGTATTCTAAGTCTTGTAATCAAGTTCGACATCTTTATGATGTACTTCCCTAATGCTACCCTTCTCATTGTACCGCATGGACACTAACTTTGTGATAAGTGTAGTAGTCTCGACCTTTTCGTTTGAGGTGAATCGGTTTGCTAACTCTTTAATGAAGCTTTTAACATCCGTGTTCTTAGTAATTGAACCTCTAAGTGATTCTGGAACGGACATCTTCATGATCATTTGACTCATGCAATTTAATCACTCTCACTTGTCAAAGATCACCTTTTGATTTGTAGTAGAATCACTAGTCAAAGGTTTAGGGCGATCATGTCTAAATATAATGTCTAGATCTAGGCAACCTAATAAAACCGTAATGTACTCTTTCCATTGTCCATAGTTTATGCTAGTAAGCATGGAGATGTTGTTTAGATTAGCAAACATTGAGAGTATTACATAAACAAAAGCAAAAAAAACATAGATCAATTTCTAAACTAAGCATGTATTTTTATAGTTGTGCAATAACAAAATGCAACAAACAAAATATACAACTTTATGAGCATTAATTGAGATATCTAGTGCAACATTATATTAAGTCTTTGGACTAACTTGTAATTTGCTAGTGATATTCTCCAAACAACTCAATACTTTCTTCATCTGCCACGCAACATGTCTTCCTTTGGGCTGACATGTCACGCGCATGATTTACCTTATGTATGAGTTTCATTAGTTAGCTTATATTATTTCGAGTATCACTCACAACACTTCTAATCAACCACACACTGCGTGGCGCATGACTTAAAAGCCAAATTAGACGTGTGAGCTTCCTTGAACATACATCAGGCATAAAGAATGGCTTTCCTTTGGACCAACCATCTTTAGCATGGATGCACATTCATCTACGCAAATACCCCTAGCTTCCCCATAGTTCTCGCCTAAGCGATAGTATTGGCTTAACTAGTAGCAAGCGCGAAGAAGAATACAGGAAAAATTGTTGAAAACACAGCTAATCAGTTATCACTATATTGGTGTCAGCTACCAATCGATTGACACATTGCTTAATCAATTGCCAACAGGTTGCAATCGATTGATACTCCTTATGTGCCAATTTTTGGACACGTCAATCGAATGCCCTCCAATGATAATCAATTGGTACACAACAGTCGAGTTCCCTGATCTACTCGGAAGGCTTCTGTTCGCGAGTTCATCCACCCAATCGATTGGTAAACACCAATTGATCGACCAATCGATTTGGAGACCTTCTGTAGACAACCTACTGAACCACAATTGATTGGTGCAATCGATTGATAAAAACCAATTGAACTATCCAATCGATTCCGTGACTTTCTGTGCCCGATCCCAGATTCAACAATCAATTGATCCTTTATGGAAATCGATTGGTGAACACCAATTGATTAGCTCAATCGATTTCAGACCATTCTATACACAACCTAAGTCAAATTGATTGCCCAATCAATTTCAACCTTTTCTATGCGTGATTCTAGGCATCCTAATCGATCGGTCCTTATGGCAATCGATTGGTAAACACCAATCCATCTGCCCAATCAACTTGGGAGCTTTTTGTGTCCAAATTTGCGCTTACCAATCGATTGGTGTAACTGAAAACTTGATTTTCTGAATACGATTTTTTCAGCTCAAAACTCTAAAATTGCGTCGGCAATCGCGTTCTTTGCGGATAATGTGAAAAACTCGATCCATAGGTTAAATCCTAACCTATCCATGCTACATTCGACGAATATACATCAATTTCGCTCATCCAAATGGAATCAAATACGAAATCGATCGATAGCCTTAAAAGATGATGATAAGCTAATCCTAAGATACCAAATGTAGGGAATAATGATACATCGGGCAAAACTGAATACCAAAATAATGGCTAACACTAGGCTAATCCAAATCCATCGCAAGAGCCATTGACCTTACCGTTGGAGTTGTTGCAAGCGCCGAATGATCTTCTACATGAATGAGCAGCAATCCGCAATCCTTTCTCAACAGGAAGATGAAGAAGTTCAACTGAATCCAGATGTCCAAATCAATGAACTTCTTCTCTTATATACTTTGGTACATCGATTCATCCTGGACGGATCATCCACATAAAAGCTCATTCATCATTAACATCGCATAAATGTTAATGAACTGGATTAATAAATCTAAATCTCCTTTATGCTTAAAGTATTAGATCATTTAAGTAGGATTTAATTCACAATGGTTATGTATTACTAATTCAAATGTTCACCTATCAAATAGAGATTAAATCCTACAAGTAAAATTGTGTGTTCTATGTTCTAGGTGGTTCTGAACTGGTTGATAGCCCAAGAGAATACAGTACCCATACCTGGTGCAAAAAATGCAGAACAGGCAACAGAGTTTGTGGGTGCTCTAGGATGGAGACTCGCAGAACAAGAGATTGAGGAGCTGCGTTCGATCGCATCAGAAATGCCATCAATCGTTGGGTTTCCTGTCGAAAAGCTATAACTGCCTCGAGCAAAAAGTCTATGGACAAATTAATAGATGTAGATGGGCACAATTTCTCTTCACTGTTTTTCTCTTGGACTTTTCCTGGAGTGGGAATATGATCTTTATATTTGACAGCTTCTGCATCAAAGACGACTTTTTTGATAGTTTCTCGGAATTGTTTATGTAAAATGGTGCGATAATGACATGAGCTGCCTCAATTGCATTACTGTGTTTGGTGGATGTCGCAGCCATTCAGTTTAGAATCATTAAACTAAATGATGTGTTACTTCTAGTTAAGCATATGAAGCTGAAATCTGGATTCATATCTTCATCTGTTACTTCCTGTTCTATTTGTTCTTTCTTTAAATTGTGAATAATGAATTTTTGAACATGTTACAAAAAAATTAAACATGATATAAAAAAAAAATCTTATTTTTAAAATTATGAAAATTGGGTACTATATGGGACGTAAATGTTATCTTACATACTTAACCCCATGAATATTTAGTGTTAATTTTTTAATTTTTTTTAGGATTTAGGTATAATATTTAGGTTGAAGGAAGTAAAATTAAAAAAAAAATAACATTACAGGCTCATGGATGGGTATACAACATAGATTATCATTAAGGGGTGTTATGTTGTGCCCCTCCCCTATAACCTAGAGGAGGATGATCACGCCCCCGGGGCTATGGTGCAGTGGTAAAGTCACTAGTTGTTAACCCATGCATCCGCGGTTCGATCCCTAGCTACGGCGCATTTTGCAGAAATTTTTCCTCCAAATGGGGCGCGAACCGTGGGCCGCTGGGCTTCTAGACTGGCCACCGCGAGCGCTTCCCGATTTACCCTAGTGACCGGTGGAAAACTTTCGTGGGGCCGGGCTGGTCACCCCAGGTTCAATTTGTCTGCTGTGACTCCTCACACAACAGTCTCAAATTAATGAAAGAAGCCCCTGAGACTATAGTACAGTGGCAGAACGACTAGTCTGCATCTCAGGCATCAACTTCTGTAGTATCGGATCGGCCATCTCAGGTTCGTCTGTTACTTGGTTCATCATTTTTGCTTCCGGGACTATGGTGCAACGACAGGGTGACTAATCGTCATCTCAAGTATCCGCAGTTTGATCTCAGTTATGACAGATTTTGTATGATTTTTTTTTTTTAAAATAGGGCGCGAATCCTAGAACGTTGGACTTTTAGACTACTTATCACAGTACTTTTCGATTTACCTTGACGATCGATGAAAATTTTTTACGAGATCGAATCTCTCGTCTCAGATTCGTTTATTTCCTAATTTATTATTATTTTTTTCATATTAATGGAAGAAGATTTAACAGGTATTATACAGTAAAAATTATCTAACATAATAACATTTTTAGAGATCGATTCATCTCCCTGTAAAATACATAATATTATGTGTTCGTCATCTGCTAAGCTCTGGAGCAGTAAACGTTCTCTCTTGATTTGATTTGCTTGATGTGTGACATGAGCCGTAGCCGCAGGACATTAAAAATGCAAGTCCCGGGGTAAAAGCTAAAACATGGAACACAGGAGTAAGAGTTTGATGTTAATAAGTTGCACACTATTTACTAGACTGACACGTGGAGCCTTGGGGTGCCCAGAAATGCAGATTCCTTGGTACTTGAAACCTGGCAAAATCCAATGATTCAAGAGCCACATGTCCCCTGCTACCCTCTCCACCAAGAGTTTGCCGTCTGTGGGAGATAAGTGGGAGAGAGAAGAAGAAGGTGGTGAATCTTTTTCATGGTCTAAAATTGTTCCAAGTGATAATTGGAACAAATGGATGAGTAGAATCGCACAAGGACGGGAAATGGTAAACAGAGGCATTATTATTATCTCGAGATAAAATTGATGACAATGATGCAGCATCTTGCCCTTAACTTTCTCAACAAGCTCTATGAAATATATGAGAATTGAATCTACTGTTTTTGACAGAAGAGTATTAAATCTTTTCAGCTGTAATAAAAGTTGTGAAGTAATTTTCATAATATTTATGTTTTAACCATCAGTTCATTTTGCAATAATAAAATAATTTTCATTTGGATCATTAGCTAAGATGATCAACTAATTTATGCCTACTGATGAGCATACGGTAGCTTTTCAAAAAGATGAAAATTTTGAGGCTGAGAGGGGTTTGCATGAACTTCCATCAGTCACAAGAATGCCACTTGTGGAGTTGATGCCGAACCAAAAAAGAAAGGATACTGTTCTTGACAGGGAGCACCACAAAGCCAGTCTCTTGAAAGATTAATATGAACATAGATGAGATGCGAGGGCTCTTAGCCGTCCTCAATTTAATGATCCAATCCAACAAGAGTAGACAACTTTGAACTGCTTCTATTTGTTGGATTTTTAAAATCTAATTCAGTTTATCCGGATGGATGCGATCCAAAAAGTGATCGAACTGTGCAAATCTTACTTTATTAAGCAAAATTGTAGAAACATAGTTGTGCTGGAGTGGGATTGACGGAAGTTTGAGCTGAGGCTCTGCAATTGAGATACCAAGCAAGGACAAACAAGTACAAATACTGCCAGGGATTTTGTAACGAGAGAGAAGATAACAAGTAAAAAAAGGCAGGTAGCACCATAAATGGCATGTTGTGATGTGATAACGATGTCATGCGTCCTCCTCTTTGTCAATTTACGAATCTGGCCGTGGTTAAATCTCAAGGGAGAGAGGAAACTCCCTCACACCCTCTTTGCAACTTTCAACTCCTCCTCCCCCTTCTCAATCTTCATAGCAACAAGAACCGGGAAATTAAAGAGCAAATTCTGTTTCATTTCCCACCATAATCCGCGGTTTGCATCAGCTTTTGCTTGGTCAAGAATCCATGTCGAGGTCTGTTTCTTTCTGCTTTCCCTTAATTTTCATCACGGCCACTTTGATTTTGATTTTTTTTCCTTTTGAAGTTTGTCTGAAGCTTTTCTCCGATTCCTTCCTAGTCTGTAGATTTTGGTCGCTCGAGCTGTCTCGTGTGGTTTTGGTATGTCTTCTTACTTGGAAAAGAGAGAGATTAGAGCTGCTGCTCCTTGAGCTCCCCCTTTTTTCTGTCATTAGATGATGAAGTTTGGCCTTTGATGGTTCTCGATGATGTTTCTTCCTGCTGTAGTTGTAGTTCTAGCTCGGGGCACAAGATTTTCAACACGGTTGAATGTTTCCATTCCTTAATTTATAGCGTTTATCGGATTCCTTCTCTGCAATTGTTTTGTGTGTGTGTGTGTTTCACGTTTTCCCTCGTGCGAAGATTTAGGATCTTTTGCTTCTCTTCCGGCTAATTGGCAGCTCTGGTTCCTCATACTTCTCGTCTAATTTTACTTCTTGTCGTGTATTTTGATCAATCAAGAGATCTGTGATTTCCCCCTCTTTGCCTGTTCTAGTTTAGGTTAAACAAATTTGAGCTGTGACTGCTTTGGAACCCTAGCTATCTTGGTGCTCTTCGTTTATTCCGGGCTGTTGGGTTTCACTTGCGTGGAGCAATGAATCAATATGTTCCTGATTGGACCGTGGAAGACGACTCTGGTTGCTTGACGGATCTCCTTCCCAATTCGAGCCAAAAGAAACCAACGGGGTCAGACTCTACTCTCTCAATTCCCTAACTAATTTTTTGTCAGTTTCAGATGTTCTTTCGTTGTTGCAGACCGGAGAATGAGCTTGTTGAGTTGCTGTGGAGAAATGGGCATGTTGTCATGCACAGCCAAATGCGCCGGAGGGCGGCCCCTGGTGTCTGTGAATTCAAACAGCCTCAGAAACATGAGCAGTCGCTCGGCAACTCCAGCAACTTGATCCAAGAAGCTGAATCTGCGTCGTGGTTCCAGTACCCCCTTGACGACTCATTCGAAAAGGAATTCTGCTCCGAGTTCTTCCCCGAAATTGAGGCCGCTGAAACCGATAAGATAAGCAAGGACTCGGTTGCGGAAGAGCAAAGGTTCTTGAGATTTGGTTCCACCAATGACAGCAACAATGATTTTACAGGGGCTGATGCTAAGCAGTCCACCCCTAGTTCTCAAGAACATGTGATGCCCCCTCCGAGATCGCATGGCTTGGGCTCTACACCTCAGTCTTCCTGCTTAGATAATGCAGGTGTTCAGAACTTTTCGCAATTGTCCAAGATGATGAAGGCTGATATGGGAGTTAGCTCAAGCTGTCAATTGGGGCACAAAGGATCAAGGAGCAACTACCAGGCAGGCGCCGTGGAGTCTTCAATGATGACGGTTGGATCAAGCAACTGCGGCAGCAATCAAGTCCAAGCCCGGACTGAGCCGGTGAATGCTTTAAGCAATGATGCAGCCGGCATTATGGCAGGACTTGAAGAGGATGCTGGAACAGGTTACTATCGGACAGACTTCAGTCGAAGCCGCATGAGGTTGCTCTAACTTCATCATCTGGTGGTTCTGGCTGTAGTTTTGGAAGAGAAGGGCAAAAAAATGAGAGTGACCAAAGCCACAAGAGGAAGGCAAGGGAGGTGGAAGATTCTGTGTGTCAAAGTGAGGTAACTTATTATAACAAGTGGAATGACTGTAATTCCTTCTGATTGTGTTTTTTTTATCTGGTTTAACGAAGTTGGATCTTGTAAAACTTGCAGGACGCCGAGTATGAATCAATCGAGGAAAAGAAGAAAACTCAAAGACCGATGTCTAAACGCAGGAGTCGTGCTGCAGAAGTCCATAATCTCTCAGAGAGGGTTAGATGCTTTACTTGAAATTGGGGTATGCTGATTTATAAGTCCTTAATTATAACGTGGTTAAATTGTGTAGAGAAGAAGAGATAGGATTAACGAAAAAATGAAGGCCTTGCAGGAACTCATACCTCATTGTAACAAGGTAAATATCCAGATCTCCATTCACTCTAAGTTTTGAGCTTGTAAAACTGAGTCATGCATTGTAAAAGCTAGTCTGAATTATCTTTTCCAACATATCAAATCGACGGGCAGAAGATCACTGGCGTTTCCAATAAATTCCATGACTTATCTTCACTGATACAATTCATAATTTCAGACTGATAAAGCATCGATGCTAGACGAAGCAATTGAATACCTGAAGTCACTTCAACTGCAAGTTCAGGTTCATATCCTTTTGCTAGTTTGTTCTGCATTCCGATTCACAACTTCAATTGATTCCAATCTACCATTAATCATGTATAGATGATGTGGATGGGGAGCGGCATGGCATCAATGATGTTTCCTGGTGTTCAACAATACATTCCAGGAATTGGAATGGGAATGGGTCATCATGGTTCCATGCCTCCGATTCCTACTGCAGTCCAATTGCCAAGAGTTCCATTAGTGAATCAACCGGTACACCCAGTTTCCAGTGCGAACCAGACATCCATATTTCCCTCCCCGGCCTTGAGTGCAGTAAGCTTTCCCAACCAGATGCAGAATATTCATCTTCCTGAATCATATGCCAGATATCTCGGCATGCATATGATGCCCCCGCCTCAGGTTTGTAGCTTAACTGAATTCTGAATTTATCGATTAGTGCGGTCATCACTCAACGATGCACCAATGAATCCGTGTTCTAGGCGTCAAACTTTTGCACATATGGATCTCATTTGGTGCAGCAGAACAAACCAGCAGCAGCACCTAGTAGCACTTCCCCAGCCAGTGCTGCAGGTGCTCCTGGTGCAAGTATAGGGAACAAGAAATCTGGTAAGTTCAAAGTGGTTCATTCATAATCATTGTCAAATTCGATCTGTGATGATAAATGATATCCATCACATACTAACCTTTGAGCAGGTTGATGGACAAACTTCACATCAGGAGCCTGCTGAAATTGTTCCGGGAGCCAGAAGACTGAAACTTGGCCAGAAGACTAAAGTTACTGATTCTGTCTTCTCTAGTCAGCATTTGTTATGTACAACATGAGAGATGAGAAGTTGGAGTCTTTAGTTGAACTAGAAAACTCAGAGAAACATAATGGCACTCGTTATTCTATTGTGTAGAAGATCAATATCACACCTATTTTTTATTTACCATAATATAATGATCAATCATTAGTCTACTACTTTGATTGCTGAAAAACAGCAATGCTGCCATGTCTCTGTACATCTTTTCTTTTCAAAATATACTCTAACCAACACAGAGAAAATAGTGATGCCTTCTGATACATATCATCAGCTCATCCATCACATATTAGCAGCAAAATAAATAAATAAATTTCAGAAGAAATCCAACAAGATAAAGGAAAAGAGAGAGAGCTTGATGCTCTTGAGATATGGAATTGGATGTGCATGCTTATCATCCAGCTAAACCTATTGTTTTCACAAGGAATAGGATGAGTTGAGGGACCACTAATCTTCTGGAATATTTTTCAAAATACCCATTTATGTTGAATGGTGAGTTCCACCAGCAGCCTAAAGATGTCCTGGTTCATGTTCATGAGATAATAGTAACACAAAGTGCCTATTTCTAGGGCATCTCTACTCTCACCCACCATGGCAGAGACAGAATTATTCTGGTTTGGTGCCACTATGGGGAAACATATAATATTACCTCTTTAGAATGTTATCATCCCTGTGAAACCATTTCCTAGGATCTACACGGAACAGGTATGATCTTACTTTTTCCTTTATGAGAAGCTGGAGCTGTCTGCTGTTCGGTGGCCAACTTGCAGGGATGGAAAAAAGCAGATGAAATCAGTATCTGCATTATTTGATCAACTCATTAAATATTGCATTATCTGTAAAATCTTGCATCATTGGCACTGATGTGAAATTGTTTGGTGAGAGGATTTAGGGTCCAACCTAAACTCACATAACTAATCAACAGGTTTGGGAAGATG
This sequence comes from Boesenbergia rotunda, assembly GCA_024364735.1. Lineage (NCBI taxonomy): Eukaryota > Viridiplantae > Streptophyta > Magnoliopsida > Zingiberales > Zingiberaceae > Boesenbergia > Boesenbergia rotunda. Next base: position 160,249 of record JAGFNQ010003737.1, on the reverse strand, counting down.
ACTGAGAGAATGTTTTTGAGGTCCCACTATGAATCACACTATTGTATATTTAATTAAGTTAAATCACTACATCCAATCCACAAATGGGGCAGTGGACAGCTCTTCTCCTCTTGTTTTCTTTCTCTTTTACTTGATGTTGCAGGCTCGCAGATGCCTTCTCCCTGGTTAAAACTTGCCTACAGTTCATTGTCTTAGTCACACTCTTTCAGCTTCAACTCGTCCACAATTTGATTCAGATTTTTGTTTCATATTTCTCTATGCTTTCAATCTCCCCATAAATGCAGCGGCAGTGATGTCTTGGAGTTTTGCTTCAGGTCTCCTTCTCCTGTAACTGCATGCGATGGAGCTTATAATATAATTAGCGACGCGGCAAATCTTCATTGCCTTAAACCTTTACTTAATCCTACTGTAAATGCTTCTGAGATTAAAATATTGCAGATGATTATATAATAATGCACACATGATTAGCTCTTATTATCTTATTAAGCTTGCTGTGATTTGTGTCACTTTCAGTCAACATCCTTAAAGATTGGGTTTAGATCCAATCCTTGAACATTGTTAGGAGTTTGAAGAGTAGAATCTCCATTAATGGTTCACCTTTCTTCCAATCAGAGCCGACATGAAGGGACCACTCTCCATTACAGTTCTATCCTGTCTTGGAGATGATTAACCATCTCCTCTATCCTAACATATAAAATAAGCAGATTCCTCACATGATCATGACGGGTAAATTTTAATATGCATAGCACTTGCATTTCAAATTGAAATAATTTACAGAAACTAATTGTATAAGTATTATGTAATATTATATAAGTGTCATCTACTGCACATCGAATTCATTGTCTTTAGTTATTCAAAAAAACAAGGAATTTAAAACCATTTTTGGGTTTCAGAAGTCAGACCGAGGCAGATCTTGAGCTGCTCTGAGACTTAGAGCGTGCTTCTCTTGCAGAGACAAATTGGAAATCATTCTCAGTGTTGAGGCTTCAGGAGTAGCTGGTCATGAGTGGCTGAAAGAAACAATAAATCGAATCATAATTAAATACTCATTCAATAATTATGGTGAGGAGGAAATGCTTTGCTGAAACTTGAAGGAGAAGAAATATAGGGTAAATTTATAGGCATGGATATATTATTGCAGCACAGGCAAGCCAACTAAAAGTAGAACAATTTTTTGCTTAAAAAAAGGGCTAATTCATCTAATTGCTCTAGCTACCATGTTGTTAGCATTTCAAATACTACAAGTATAGATGGTCCCCCTAGCACATGATAGTGCAAGCAAGATAATGCCGAAAGTCAATATCAATCTAACACGACCAAAAAAATATCAAAGGTCAAAAGTAATATAGTTACTTCAGAATGTTCACTCTATTGTTTAATATCCTATTCATATATATCTTTTATTAAAAGATTATTCTCTATTTAAATATGTAGAAATCATTAATATTATGCGAGTTTGTTTGCAAATATGCTAATGAATTGCTAATTATTTTATTGAGAGTTATTGTTCATGTGCCAGTGTTATGTTTACTGTTTTTGCTCAAATGATCTGTCATCTATGTTATTGGAATTCGGATATAACTATCCAACACAGATGTGGATATTTCTAATTTTTTTTTACCAGGTCAATAGAGATGATAGGTGTCTATTCAAAGCATTGATGTTGGACACAGAAGCAGAAGGTAAAAGGAGAGTCCAAATATAAGTGCGTTGTATTCCCAGTGAGCGACAACAAACACAGTTTTATCTTCAAGCCATTGACTAAAGACCAATTGATTTCTACATTTTTATTATCTGACTGAAGCTTTATCAAGTTATGCCATGAATCTACGGCAGAGCTGAGACAAGCCAACCAATATGGCCCAGAAAACTAAGCTGCATTGATTCATCGCAATAGTGACAACTGCATGCCATCGATCTCATGCTTAATCATCAAGCATCAGATAACACCTACACCACTGAAGCACCAAATCTAATGCAGTAATTAAAATGAACTCAAATCAAGTACAACTGTACAAGCACGCATGGACCCTGAGAAGCTCAAAATTAAGAGAGAAGCGTGAATTAAAACCTGAGAGATGTTGCTTGGATATTGGTTGGCAGATTCCTTGATGAGATCATGAGCTTGTCCAAATGCATCTCCTTCATCTCTGAAAGCCAGGGCCATAACCTATTCACTAGGAGTAACTACAAAATGAGATTTAGATGGATCTAGGAAGATAACAAGAAGAAGATGACAGTGGAATAAACAAAGTAGGCTAAATAAAAAAAATAAACAAAATAGATAGATGAAAGTGGTTCTAACAAGTGGATGCCCATGCAGGGAAGACGCTGGGATTTGACCGAGAAAATTGTAGGAATTTAGTGAATTAATTCAGCAAAAGACACATTATATTGGTGTACATGTAACTAATTAAAAGTCAAGGCAAAATAATATATGGCAGAACCAGCAGTGCCAATGAAAGAGAGATCAGGGAAAATGAAAATTTATTGGATGGTAGATCATATAGAGGTAAAGTGATATTAAAGAACCACAGGTTGATAAAATAAAATAAGCAAGCAAAATCGGTGACTGTAGTTTTCCCATTTGCCATTCCATAGATGCATGCAGCTGGAAATTAATGAGCAAGGCATATAATATTTTAATATGCTTTAGCATTTAGATAATATAAAATAATCGAAAGGTTTCTTGGCTGGGTTACAGTGAAATTCAACATTCATGCATGTGTCTCCATCAATATTAAAGAAATCGTTATTTTGAAGGATGTTTGATACTGGACTTTTTTTTATAAATTATATAACATGAATAGTAGGATAATAGAATTTTTTTTATTAGAAATTATCATTGGTATAAAAAATGAACTTATGAACGATTTGATAGGGGACAGTCAGGTTAATAAACTGAGCCTTGATGGATTGCTCGGGTCCATTGCCACAGTGTGCCTTGAAGCATCAAAATGACAAGGTACGGATCCAAGTTTTTTTTCTCAATTTATTAGTACAAAGTAGGGAGTTGAAGGCATGAAAAATAAACCCAATTCTTTAATCTACTGTGACAACGTGAAAAGTAGAAACTCATTTGCATAACGTTAACTGTAAATAAGCAATTCAATAAAACCAATAAATGTAGAGATGAAATGAACTCACTAGCATTCCCTCTACTCTCTATTATTTTTATAATAAAATATATATTCTACATATTTAAGATTTCATTTACCCACAAGTGGACTGAGGTGTTTGGAAGTCACTTCTGAAAGTGATTCTTATAGTGCTTCAATGGTATGTATAAGCTAAAGTAAGCCATCTGTTTGAAATAAAAATAGAGCTGATGCAAGATAATTGAGTGTTGGAAGAATAATTGCTTCCAACTAATTTGTAAGAATGACAATAATATCTTAAGGTAAATTTACCTAAACTCCCCACTTACCAAGTCAACTTTCATGCAATCCCTACACAACATTTCTTTGCATGCAGTCCTGATGTGATGTTTGGGTGAGTATTATTGAAGAAAAGAGTATAAAAGTTAAAAACAATATGGCAGTTGCATCCACCACATCAATAACCTGTACTCAATTTCACTCTTTATACTCAAGTTTCACCTTTTATACTCAGTTTTCACTGATGTATACTCAATTTTTTCCCTTTTATACTCAAATCCATCAGGGAGTGCAAACAAAGAACTTGTGTGGAGTGATTGTAAAGTTCAAAGGCTATTGGGATTTAATGGCAATTTACCGTATCCTTAAACTATATAAATTAATCATTTTTAATTATTTAAATATAATTTTGATACTATCAATAATTTATTCACGTAATTATTATTATATTTTAAATAGTGATATAATTATTATTATATTTTAAATATAGTATTAAAATTAATTTTTTTATAATTTGAATATTTGAAAAAATATATAAAATCAATAAAAAATAAAAAATAATATAATTTATATAAATATAATATATATATATATATATAATTCTGAAAATGTACAATATGATTGAAATTTTATAAAAATATAAAATTTTATTTAAAAATAAATATTAGTACAATATGATTGAGGAGATAAAATTAGGTCAAGTGGCAATCAAGTAAAATGTTATATTATTTAAGGATATAAATATTATTTTTTAATATTATATCATAAATAAAAAAGAAGAAGCAGGTAGAAGCATCAAATTCTTGCTTCTAACTTCTGAGCAAAAGTAACAGAAGCTAAAGCAGAATCTAACCTTCTCAAACACTCAAAAGTGATTCTGTGTAATCAGAATCTAAAAAGCAGGTAGCAGAAGCTCTCCCAAACACTCCCTGAGTACTGTTGATCCATCTTGCTGCACAGGTGATGGTTACTCTCACATGCTGCTTCAATGGTATGTATTGCAAGTCTGAATTCCATCTGAATTTGAATGTGAAAAATAGAGGCATGCAGCAATGAATTCGAGACCAGTAAAATGCCCAACCTGATTGTTGGTGGCCCAACGAATTGCTAACATGCAGAATAAAATATTAGTAGCAGGTTCTGCAGATCACAATCTCCAACATACTATTTAACTCTAGTTTTTGCCACTTTCATCGACTGACATTGTCCTCGATAACAACAGACATGTTTGGGGATCGAGATGCTAACTAAGAAAAGAGTATGACCACGAAATGATAAAAACATTACTGCAATACAGTAACATGGCTAACATCAAGAGACTCGGGGGAGAGAACATACAGCTGAACTTGACGATGGCGACGCTGTAGTTTCATTATCTCTATGTGCAGTTGGCAATGGAATAGCTAGTATAGTATCCATCTGTTTCATATATTAAAGGAAAAGAAGTGGGAGCAAACTCGGTAACGCATCTTGCTTGAATCGATTTTGTAACTCATTTGCATAACGTTAACTCATTTGAATCGATTTTGTAAGCACTAAATAACAAAGATTTATAAGCAAATGTATACTAAATAACGTGCAACATTTATTGGTAAATCAATACAGCTTCTTTAACACGGTTCATAAAAAAACAATCCAGAGCAGCCAAGGTAATTAGATATTCGACAATGCTTGGTGGAAAGAACAAAATATAAACCAAGATTTCCAAGTTCAACAAATCACTCTGATACAAAATGATCAATTAATCATAGATATAACCTTGTTAATTTGGTTCATAAAATTTTTCTATTTTTAGTTTGTAGTTTCAGAAAAAAATAAAACAATTAATAAATTCCACCATTCACGTCTAATAAATTCAAATGTGTAAAAAACCAATTTTTGCTTATCAACATTCGATGATTATCAAGGGCTCAAAATGTAAAAAACAAAGATGAACAAACTTAGGTAAACCCCAGGAGTGCAACAATATTAATTTGGCATGAATCGAGGCCTTTATGGTCATCAAGCACTTTTTTTTTCAAAAGTGCCTAACAACGATTAGTCAACTAGAATCACATCAAATCAACTAGAGTTACTTCTAGTTCACTACTCAATTGACTCGTAATTTAGAAAAAGAGTGTATATTGACTTGGTGTACCCTATGATTACAACAATACAAATCTAGCATGAATCCAAGGCCTCTAAAGTCATCAAACACTTCTTGGCAAAAGTGTCTGATAACTTGTAGCACAAAGGAATGGATGCTTGACAAGTGAACAAAGTTCGAGCATGTCATGGAGGAATAGATGATCAGTAGTTGCAAGTCCTAGTAGGTCAAAATTGACCCGAGACCAAGTAGTGGAGGTCGGATGTGAGAACGGAAGAGTAATTTTAGTATTTTTAATTATTTTTTTGAGTTAGGTTTTTGAGAGTGTTTTAATCTTTTGTATATTTAGGGTTAAACTCTATATAAGGGTCTTGTTTAATTGTTTTGGGAGATTTTGGTTTCATACTATTTTTAGCTTCCATCTTCTTCTTGTTGGTATTCTTCTTTGAATTAATAGGGATTAGAAGTATTAATTCCGGTATTCGTGCGTGAATCAACTGAGTTAATAGTTATCCGCTGCGTCAATTGGTACAAGAGCTGAGTTGATCTTGCGGAAGCATGTCGCCGAGAAGACAACAATGCGTCGGCTATACTTTTGATCGTGATATGGAGCAGCGATTTCAAGAGATGGATAATAATCAGTTTGACTGGTTTATGGAAAGGATGGAGGCGCTGTTGAGAACCATGAATAGAAGAAATTCAGTTCAATAGCGATCACCGGACAACCTCGAATGTGAAAGACATTTATGAGGAAGAGGACACTGAAACTAGTGGTGAGGAAGACGATGAATCCAATGATGAAGACCGAGAGGAGCAGCAAATTAGGGCTATTGTATGGCTCGATCCAACCCTCGGCGATGACGATGAGAGAGATGACAACAAAATCAAAATAGTCAGTGATCCGGTTTATGACCATCATTCCGAAGACGAAGTCAATCACATCATGAGGAGAGGGCAGACCCCGACAGCAACAGGGAAGCGTGAGAAGGCATAGAAGTGAGCGGGGTGGAGATTATATTGTTCGACATGGAGACGATGGTTGAGCTAGTCCGGCAAAAGGTTCGTGGTACTGGAGTTCTTGGAGCAAACGCCGGGCTCACCATCTGATGGCTTCACTGATCAGCAAACTATAACGGTTATAATTTCTAGGGAAGGCATGATCTAGTCAGGTTTATCTAGGCAGTCCAGAAGGTGGAACTGTATGTCCACCTCCGAATTGGACCTTATGTCTGCACAGAGTGGAACTTTGGAGGATTTCCAATATAATTGAAATATGTGCTTGAAATCAACTTCAGAACTAATAATGAACCTTTCAAGATGGCTATGTAAGGTGTACCATGGGTGATGTGTAAGGAGGAGCCTCCTGAACCAGTGATAAATACATGCAATGGCTTATATGGTCATAGTTTTATTCCAAATAAACCTTATAAGCTTACCATGTGGACAGAAGCTTGGAGTTGTTGGTTTACAGAATTTAAAGGCACTATCCGTCAACGACTAGTTCAAGATCTTGCATTTGTTGTAATACATTTTATACAAAAGGGTGGCTCATTTATAAACTATTACATGCACCATGGAGGAACTAATTTCTAGCGTACAACTAGAGGACCCTTCATCACAACCAGTTATGACTATGATGCACCACGAATATGGATTAGTCCTAGAACCAACGTACGGGCACTTGAGAGCTTCACAAAGCCATTAAGTTGTGTGAGCAAGATCTTATTGTTGCCAAATTGAGAGTTTCACACGTTGTACACCTAGTTGAAGGTTGGTATGGTGTTGTGTGCCAGGTCATTCTTTCTCCAAGCCGATGGAGAAGTGCTTGAAGGACACGAAGATGGACAATAGCAATGTCCACAATGTCATGCTCGCTAATGGATCGACGAGGATTCCCAAAATCCAATAGCTGTCAGTAAATTTTACCGAGTTGATGTCAGATGATCTTCCTCTTAGGATACCATTTGATACTATTCTAAACTCCAGGATCAGTTTACTCCACCCCGAGAGAATGATGAGGGAATGGAAAAGTAATTTTAGTATTTTTAATTATTTTGTTGAGTTAGTTTTTGAGGGAATTTTAGTCTTTTGTATATTTAGGGTTGGAATTTATACAAGCGTCATGTTTAGTTATTTTGGGAGTTTTTGGTTTAATACTATTTTTATCCGTCGTCTCTTTCTTGGAACGACGAGTTTTCCTTTTTCCTAGTATTCTTCTTCGAATCAATAGAGATTAAATGTATTGATTCCGGTATTCATGTGTGAATTAACGGAGTCGATAGTTATCCGGTGCATCAATGTATTACTAGGTCAAGGATGATTGGATATTAGCAATGGATGAAGTCCTAAAGAAATTGTCTTTAGAGGCAAGGAGTCTCTAGGCACGAGACAACTTGATTAGTTGAGGTGAACTGAATACTAGACTAAGTCAATGTCGACTTATATTAGGCAAATTACGAATTCCATAATACGTGCGGCCTCTTGGCGAAACAAATGTCATCTTATAGTTGTTGGAATTCATGTATAACTCAACTGAGAAAAATTCAATTAATGGTCAGAATTCAATCGATTAACAGCACAATCCACTAATACAGTAGTAGTACTACTGATAGAACAGTTGAATGATGAACTTAACTGATAAACAAAAAACTAAAAGTTGTTCGTTCAGGGTATTTATTATTTGGATCAGTTGACTATTATGGAATTCAGTTGACTCATGGAGCAATCAATTTAGACATGGTTATTAGCAAACAAATTGATTTTGTTTGGGTAAGTAGTCAACTGATTTTTGATGAGTTGACTGAGACCATATAAATTTTTGTTCAGGAGAATAGTCAACTGAGCAGTCAATTGATGTTAAACAATACCAAAAACAAGAATTTAGGAAAGAGTTGTTAATCGTATAAGGTTGCAACAACATTCAAATTTTTCGCATGCCATAATGGACGAGTCAAATGAAGTTTAGATCAGTTGACGCCAAAGGCAAATAGTTGATTGATGGATACAAATTAGTCAGTTTCACATCGAACTCCAAAATGAACAAAAGCTCTATAAAATGGGCCTTTAAGGGAGAGTTTTTGGCATTAGTTATAGAGAGAGTGTTCTTGTAGTTTAGAGTTAACAAGAAGAATCACAAGAGAAACTCAACTCCATTAGTACTTTCGAAACAAGGTGGTAAAAGAAGATTCGTTCGCCTCCAACATCCCCATCAACCCGTCTCAAGCTGATACGAAGGAGGTAGATCACGGAGACTACTAATCCAGATGTTGTAGCTAGTGCGTGGGGAGGACAAATACATTGACTTTGCTAAGTTTTGACTCTCAATCCTTAAGGTGATAATATTCACGCTCTAACATCAGTACTTTCAAAACAATGACTTAGAAGACTTGTGTTATTTTTTAGAAATTGGGTTGCTTGGCTAAGAGGAGACATTTTTATGTCATAGAGAAAATGTATACTTGATATGCTCGAAGATGTCATTATATTTGGCTCTAGACTCATTGGCACTCGGATAGATGATTTAATTGTTGGATATGATTTTGCGAGGCGAAATCAAAGTACCATCGATCGATGAAAGTCATATTTGACTTCAAAATCGAAATCTACGTTTCGCGTAGATAAATCTAGACTATTAATTTGCTCAAAACCAATTACGGGTGAATGAGAAATTAAGTGTTTAAAGTCGTGCTCAAAATAGCGTTAAGGAGAAAGATGGGGATTAGTCTCACATCGCTAATTGGCGAAAGCCAATGTTTCCTTATATGTGTTGCTGTGCTTTTGCAATCAATACAAAAAGCACAGGTGCTCTCTACCCTTGGGCGAGCAGGTGCTCGCACCTGCGAGCCCGCCACCTGCCACCCGCGCACACGCGCAATGGGCGCTTTGTTGGCGCACTTTGCACTTCGCACGTACGCGTCGTCGCGAGGAGCTTCATTTATGCTCCACGTGGCAGTGACGTGGCATGGTCACGGATGACGTGGCGTGCCTGCGTGACACATGACTGTGCAGGGAGAGCGCTGACTGGGCTATTGACTGGGCAGACAGATGACGATCGTTGGATCGAAGATGGCAACAAGATCGCATGGGGCGCGATCTGGATCGGGGTCACGATCAGACCATTAGCGAGGGGACTGATCTGGAGCGTCGGATTAAATGGAGTAATCTGACAGCTCAGATCAAAGATGGGGTGAAGAGTTATAACTCTTCGAATCCAGCGGACGAGATTAGATTGAGTTAAAATCTCTTCAGATCTAACGAACCAGATTAAAAGTCATCTGAAGAGTTATAACTCTTCAGATCTAATGGCTGAGATCAGAACCCTTTAAAGGGTTATGAACTGATGGTTCGGATCAGTCCTCGCCAAGGGTCACTTGCCTCTTCACCTACTATATAAAGGATCCCTCCTTTGGAAATATTCATTCATTCAATCATTCGAAGCATTCAAGCATCTAAGCATTAGAGAGCTCATCTTCTGCATCGAGAGTCCGAAAATCCTACGGAAAGGTTCGCCGGTCTCGGAATTTGAAGTGCTACTATTCCGAGACGACGTCGTTGTATCTTGGGAACGAATTGCTGCTATCCGTGAGCACCGTAGCGGAGCAATATCGTTTTACGGAGATAGTGTCCAACACTAGCCTCGACGTAAACAAATTCAGTTTGCTACCTCCCGGCAGCAACCTCCCGGAAGTTCCGACGGTCGAGTAAAATCGACTAAGTCAAATACCGCGGAGATTACAAAAAGGTCACAGGACCGCCAACATTAATAAACTAAACTATCTCATGATTGCCTCCTTTGTTGTGAGTGTGACCAGCTTATTCCTTGAGTCTCCCTGCCAAGATGATCAAGAGGCAGCTCTAAAGATTCATCAGTACCTAAAGATTACACTACCACAGTCTGTCCTTTAGTATAATCAAGATCACTTCATGATTCCAGGATGTATAGATTTGGAAGGTTGCCCTGTAAATAAGTGATCCACATTAGGTTATCATCTCCTAGGAGCAAATACAATACCATGGGAAATTGAAAAAACAAAATGTTTCAGTCAGACTAATCACAAAAGCAGAAAATATTGCAATGATTCTCATCACCACATGACGAAGCTGGGTATGGATCCTACTTAACTGAGAATTTTATTTTGTGATAATTAAACTAACATATTCATCAGCTCCAGTCCAATCCCTAACAAGAGTATGAAGTATAGAGATAAATTATTATTTTATGTCGAGAGAGTTTCATATAAGATCGTTAAATTTTGCTTGTTCTAAGAGGCAATTGAGAGAATTTACTAAAGTTCTTGAGATATTATATTGCTACAAACTATAATTCTATGATATCTTTGATCAGCTTAAGGTGTCTTGAGGACCTAACTACAATCAATGTAAATACTACTAAACTACAAATGTAGGTAGGACTACCGTTGTTTTCCCTCCTAGGGTTAGATTTCTTCATTCTTTCCCCAGTAATTCACATAAAAAGTATTTCCATAATGCAAGAGTTGACAGTTAGTTGCAATTTCTTCAGGTATTTTTTCATCAGTTTTGCTTGCTTCCCTGGTACTATTTAATGTGCCAGCAATGTGCAAGAATAACCTACTCAGCATCTATGTAATAGGTTTTTGCTCAAGTCAAATTCCACATTATCATCTCAATAAATAGTAGCCATGGACTTGGATGTTCTTTACAATCCTGTGGTGTTGAAATACAAAAATTGACTGTATACGTTGCCTGGAGAAAGGTAAATGTCAAATTTCCACATATTTAAATGGCTAGCTCAAGTCAATCAGATTCCCTGACCTGGGTATGTGCTGATATGCATCATATCTGCGCACAAGTTCACAATCCTCTGCCTCAGGCAAACAAGTTTACAAGCTGAAACTCCAAGCGACACCTGTGTGAGTAAAAGATCAAATCGGTTTTCCATATTTTATCCAACCAGTCCCCAACAGCATGTGAATAATAAGAATATTGGCATCATTAGGAAAGCAAGTGCAAAACAGAACTTGGGTCGAGTCTGCAAGTAATAGTAGTCACAGCAATAAAAATTTAATTTAAGTGCACTTAGTTGATGAACTGCAAGAACTCTAACTGTAGCGAAGCAATCTACTTTTCAGCACCTAAATCAGGATCATAGTAACCTAAAATGATTCACTTGTAACAAAACCCTAGTAAACTGAATAAAAAAAGCTCTTGTGAGTTGCGGTGGCTGCCATTGCTCTTATAGTCGAGTTGAGAGCATCCGTGACGGAGAAAATGACAATCATAGTCACAGAAACAGGCACAAAAATACCCAACTGAAGCATCCAGAGGGAAAGGAAAAAGTGATACTAAAGCAATCCGGAGACGAATTCACTAATTCTGCCAAACTACGACGGCAAGCAAATCAATAAAACAGCAACAAGAAATGAAATCAGTACGGCACGAGCAAGTGATTGATCTAAAATAATGGGAAACAAACCCATTCGAGAACATCACAATAAAACCAGATCTAGAAAGAGTTTTCCTAATATTTACCATTGGTGTATTCCCCCTCTTCGTATTATCATTCGCGAAAATGTTCATCCGTTTCACTGTTTAAGAGATGGGCGATCAGAAACGAAACTTTTGCAGAGGAAAACCCAAGAAGCTTAGTCCGAGATCAGGAGACAACTAGGGTTCGGGCTCCTCGCGACGAAATGGCCTCCGGATCGCCCGATGGCTCGCAGCGGCGGAGGCAGCAACCGCGCGAAAGTGGGAAATGAAAATGGAGAGAAAAGCGTCTGGTTCGCCCTTTCTATTTTTATTTTTTTAAAAATCATATTTTCTCTGAAAAATAATTTTATTTAATCCTCGAATTTTTTTAAAAAATATATATTTTTTTTCTAAAAATACAAGCCACACAGAATTTTTTTCAAAATCATATTTTCTGTTGAAAATAAAAACAAAAAATATGCATATCAAATAAGTTAGGATAGATCCGAAATTATGATGGGATGTCATCTTAAAATTTGGGATCAAAATTTAACAAAATCAATATATTTATACTCTATGTGATTTAACAAAATCAATATATCTATACTCTATGTGTTTGTCATATCATTCGGATTAGTAGACTCTATAATTTATATTTTTTATATTAGTCTAAAATAAATTGACAGAAACGTTGAGGATGAACCAATTGAATGATAAATAAATATATTCACGAAAGTGAGATAATGCTTTTAATTAAATAAAATTAAATTAAAAAAATAAAAGACCGTCCGTCCCGTATTTAATGAATTAAATGAGTATCACTTCTATAAAAATCATCAAATAAGCATTAATAATTTTAGTCAGGAGTTTCATAGCAATGAGTTATATATATATATATATATATAATCCAAGGTGCCTTAGTGGAGTCTTATTGATAGAGAAGTTTTTTTTTAATTTTCTTTTGATATATTTAGTGTTTAAAATTTTAGAATTAGATTATAATATGTTTAAACTAATTAGATTTTTTTCTAAGATTCATACGTCCTTCTTGAGTTATAGTGTTTAAACGAAAAAAATTTAGATCCTCACAGGGTATATTATAGGTATTTAACGTTTAAAATTTTATAATTTAGGGATTAGGTTGTAGTGGATTTAAGTTAATAAGGAGGCGTTTGGTTTATTCCATTTTCTATTTTTATTTTTCAGAAAACTGTATTTTCTCATTTTCTGGAAAATGATTTTATTTCATTCTCTAGTTTTCCAGAAAACGCTATATCTTTTTCTGGAAAACAAGACTGGAAAATACAAACTAATATGTTTTTCAGAAAACCACATTTTCTACGGAAAATAAAAATAGAAAACAAGAAAATCAAATGCCCCCTAAAATTTTCTCTTAGAGTTCAGCCGTCCATTTTGGATTATAATATTCAAATAAAATAAATAAATGTTCACGGGTATATTATAGATATTTATAATAAAATTTAAAAAATGACTTTTTAAGAAAAAAATAAACGCCTTAGTTACTTAAAAAATAAAAAAGTTTGGAAGGCAAATGCAATTGGAGGCGCGGACGATTCCACAAACTTCGCTCCGTATTTTAACATATATATATAGATATATAGAGAGAGAGAGAGAGAGAGAGTGAGTGAGTGAGAGGAATGACTTTATCTTATGTTCGCCGACTCAAGAGGTGCAAATATAAACGCAAGAGAAAAGAATCTTCATCCACCTTTGTTCATCCTCCCTTCTTCCTCTCTGTCATGTATTTAGCTCGGCAGTCTATCTGTAATAGCATTTGTGGATAAGCTCATTTGATCAAGACCAACTTATGCATGGTGCCATGGTGGTGATTGTCGTATGTTGTTGTATCCTATGAAATAAACATCGGTCGTAACCTCAAAGCACCATTGGACGGGATGAACATATTTTAGGAAAATGTGTCAAAAGCAGGTCTCGGCATCTCCTTCTCCGGACTAGGTGACCCATTTGGACTCGGTATATAGTTGGGGGGCTTGGTGTCTACTCAGGAGCACTTGCCTCCGACTCAGCTGACTCGGCTCACAACTTCCTGACTCTGAATTTGACAGTTCGACTTGGTTCGAACTCGGGAAGTCCACTTAGTACTTGATCGGGCGACACTTGACTTCCCAATTCAAACTCGTCTCTCAACATCCCACTCAAGCTTGAGAACCATTCAACAGTCACCTAACGAAGTCCCAGTCAAGCTTAAATAACCTTAGAGCTCGGCCTAATCTACCCAAGTTGATGGTTTGATATTATCAATTCAAATCATTTCAATAGATAAGATTAAATTTTGATTTTGTATTTTCAAATTTAGTAAATTTTCATTGTAACTTCGATGCTAATTTTTGAGTGGAGTCGGGTCAAATTTAGTAAATTTTCATTGTATTTTCAAATTTTGATTTTGTATTTTCAAATTTACTCTGATGACCAATGAAATACTTTTGTGGGGTCGGGTCAATTGCTCCAGGTTTAACTATTACGTGGTTGATTATTTTTTAATTTTATCAAATGAGCACCAGTAATTAAAATGGTAAGGATAGAAACTTTATTGTGCATTGACCTTTAGTCTCATAGGAGTTTCATACCAATAAGTTTGATTCATAATGTGTTATAAACATTAATGTTTTAAATATATGCATGGGGAGATACTCTATCTTACATTCGCTCACTAAAGGGGTGTAAACACAGATGCAAGAGAAAATAATCTCCATACCTTTGTCCCCCCCCCCCCCCCCTCTTCCTCTCCGTCGTGCATTTCGTTCAGCAGTCTGCCTGTGATAGCATTCGAGTATAAGCGCAGTTGGTCATGTCCAACTTGTGCACGGTGGTGATCGTCATTTGTTGTTATAGCCTGGGAAATAAGCATCCGTCATAATCTCATAGCACGGTCTAAGGAGACGAATCTATTTTAAGAAACTGTGTCAAACTCAGATCTCAATATCTCTTGTCCCAACTGGGCTACCCATTTGAACTTGGTAGTTGGATAACTTGGTGTCCACTCGGGGGCACTTGGCATCGACTTGACTAACTCGGTTCACAACTTCCTAACTCGAAATTTGACATTTCAACTTGGCTCGAACTCAGGAAGTCCATTCTATACTAGCTCGATCGAGCGACACTTGACTTCCTGACTCAAATTTGTTGCCCAACTTCTCCTATGGCATAACACGGACGGTGGACACATGACAATTCTTGCATAATAGTCAGACGGGATATTCGGGAATTGACGACCTGGTGCTTCCCCAATATGTATCTTCCACTTATATACCTGCATGACTGCATTTACCTCCTATATTCATAGGATAAACTTTAGGGGGGCACTGAAATATCAGACCTACCTGCTCAGATCACCCAATGAAATCTCACTCAAGCTCAAACAATCTTGGAGTTTGGCCTAATCTACCCAGGCTAATGTCTTAAGATTATCAACTCAAATCATCTTAACAGCTAATACTAAATTTTGATTCTGTATTTTCAAATTTAATAAATTTTTATTGTAACTTTGACGACAATCTCTGAGTGGAATAATTTCCAACACACTTCATCGTATATTTATCCAGAGAATACTTTTGTTTTTAGTACTGTTGTTATAACCATGACTAATTATAATAGGTGGCAACACTCATGCCTTAACAAAGAGTCCATCACGTGAGACACTATAACTAATTATTATAACACTTTATAATACTTAACCATTAATACAATTAATTTTGACCAACTTAAAGTGATTTTAGTAACACTTTACAATGGGTAACAGTTAGTACAGTTACTTTTGACTAAGTTGATTTTGATACCGTTTGAATAATTTTAATTAAGTTGGTAAGGAGTAGTATTTTGATATAAAAATATTCAAGATTTATGACGGATTCAGAAAAGAAAATTTTAAGATTTGAAATTAAAATTCTAGTTACAGCAGTTATCTAAATAAAATTATTTTACAGCGATTGTGATCCATTTATAATGATTTTAATAAAATTTTAATATTTTTTTAATAAAATTATTAAAAAATAATTTAATACAATATTTATTTATATATATAATAATTCTAATTATAATTAAATCGTCAAATTTTCATATCGTGACATCTAGTTCGTATTTGCTACAACAACCTTCAAATAAAGATATTTTTTGATATAAAATATTTAATAAGACGTCATTTAATATTTTTACTATTTATATAATTTAGGATGCCTTTTAATTTTTATCCAATTAAATTTATGCTACATTGTAATTGTATAATAATAATAATAATAATAATAATAATAATAATAAAAAAAAAGAGAAAGCACATACGTATCAGAAATGACTACTTTGTGTTCGAAACTCAAGCCAAATGCCACCAACATTTGCATTGAGTGCAGTGCGTGATCCACCAACTCAAAAGCAAAGAATCAAACCTTCATCGTCAATGTCCATGTCCTTCTCTGCAATTGGGCAAAAACATAAGATAATTACGTTTGTACCTGGTTCTCTGCACTTCATAGTCGTTACGAAAGAGATAAATTATAATGATGAAAAGAAAAGATGGATATAAGAGTGAGTTATACAACATATAAGGATTTTACCCTGTCAACTTGGAATTTGACCCTTTGCTCGTTACAAGAATCTAAATTTTAATCATCAATGTCATCGACGGGCAATAGTGCAGTTGCAGGACTCTCCTTTCTTCTTAATTTTTTAATTATCTAAGAATTAAGTTTAACTTTCAGTGAATTAATTGATAATTTTTTTTAATAAATGATTGGCTTAAGAATGTGGGATGATCCTACTATGAGTATTTTCTGATTTATTCTGATGATCAATGAAAAATTTCCGTGTGACTAAATTGAACATCTTTAGGATTAATTGGCACCTAAATGAGATATCTAATATCAATTAAATAAAATAAAAAATAAAAATATACACAAAATGCAAGAACTATTATATGCACTCCTACATCTGACCATAAAATTAAGGATGGCACAGGAGCCACCGAAACAATGACGTAATGGTAGGATATTTTCTTAATTTTTAAGACATCTAATAATTAAATTTTAATTTCGATGAATTAATGAATGAATTTACTTAATGAGTAATTGATATAAGGATGATGGATTGATAGAGCACATATTATAAATATTTCTCTATTTATCAAAAGAAAAATGATATGCGCGCACTGAGAATTTTCAACGAGAAATCCAACGGGAATGACATGATACTTCAATTACAACGATTCTCGATGGATTCATCGTGCTCCCAGAATATAATTTAGTTCAGGATGGTGGCCGGAGGCTGCCGGACAATAAGATATGTATAGTGAAAATATCATATGATTCTCGTTAAATTTTTAGTTAAAATTTTTCATTGTGCATCCTTGCTATTACCAAATGGACAGGTAGAAAATAAAAAGCTACTGTATATTCACACACACGATTCATTCTCAAACAAAGCAATATTATCTGTGACGCTCTATAACTACTGGGTCTAGTATTGGACTAGCACATCAGAAGTCATGCACATTTTAAAAGTGTTAATTGGAGAAAACTCTCCAATCTCAAATTGGCGTTTGCATGCACTCCCTACTTAATAAATTCTTTGCATTCACTCCCTAATAGATTGAGTATAAAAAATTGAAAACTCAGTATACATTGTAAAGATTTGAGTATAAATTGTTTGAGATTGAGTACTAATTTAAGAAATTTGAGTACAAAGTTTCGGTGACCCCTCATGTAAAAATCTTGATGTCGTGAGTATAAAAGAGTAAAAACTCAGTATACATTATAAAGATTTGAGTATAAATTGTTTGAGATTGAGTACTAATTTAAGAAATTTGAGTATAAAATTTCGACGACCCCTCATGTGAAAATCTTGATGTGATGGATGCAACCTCACATACTCAAATTTCTAAATTTTATACTCAAATTTTTTCAAATAATACTAAATCTAAATCAATTCATACTTAAATTTTGATAATTTATACTGAAATTTTTATTATATACTGAAACAATGTATACTCAATTTTTTTTAAATAATACTCAAATTTCTTAAATTTGTACTGAATCTCAAACAATTTATACTCAAATCTTTACGATTTATACTGAATTTTTACTCTTTTATACTGATAAAAAAAATAACACACAAAACTGTCTTGTCAATCCCATCAGGAAGTGCATGCAAAGACATTTTTGGTTGGGGAGTGCATGCAAAGCCCACTTTGATGTTGGGGAGTTTTCTCAAATTTTCCCCATTTAAAATTAATCGGATCAAAAAGATATACAGAGTCAATAATAATAATAATAATAATAATAATAAATAAAAACATGAGATGAAGAGAGAGAATGAGGAAGATCTCTTTCCAATTCCCACTGGTAGCTTTTCTCAATTGTCACGCTCAAGTCTCATCCCTTGGTTGGTCCCCTAGCGATCGATGCCCAAGCAAAAAAGCATCCACCCTCCCACCGTAAACTTTTGGCTCCATTTGATTTCAAGTTTTAAATTTTGAGTCCCTAGCAAAAATCATTCAGTCAATTGTTCATTAATTGCTCGAATGATTCTTTTAATTTCTTCCTAACTCTTTGACTTAAGCAAAATTTTATTTGTCACAAATTAGTTGCATATGAGTGAGTTATATACCCATTCACGTTGCGTTAACGTGAATATATTCTTATACGCAAGGGTTAATTAACTAATCATTATATTTGTTATATATACAATCTATATATATTTTGCACGTGTGGCTCGTCGAGTTGCAAGTTGCAATATTATCATTGTATTGGGATGCGTACCATTAAAAATTATTGTGCAATTTTTTGTATTTATCTTTTCTTATTTGTTTGTATTCAATATCCGTAAAAGCCAAAGAATTCAAATAAGTTGGGTGTATGGAATATGTACTGTGTGCTAATTTATCTTAAATTTGAGTTTTATATTTATTGTTTGTTAAGAGAAAACCAATTTTTTTAAAAAAACTAAATTTACAGATTAATTGTTTTTTTTAAAAAAAACATCTGCCAGGTGGTAAATTCTAATTGCACGGCGTGTCGGTGACCGCCAAAGAATCGGCTTTTTTATTTAAGTCCGGCAATTTAGTAATTAATTTATATATGCTTACATGGAGGAATATTTAATTTGGCGAAAATTAAAAGGCAGATTTATTTTCTAAAAATACTACAATATCACTTTATTATACTTTTATTCACAAAATATTAATTTAATAATATCTTTTTAAAAAAAAATATGATAATAATAGTTGTAATTAGGAAGTAATGTCCTCGTGGAACTTACCCGCTCTCTGCATGCAGTCGCAAAGGACAAGAGACGACCAAAAAGATCACTCACAGCCACAACCACACCACACCCTCCCTGGTCGGCAGCAAGGGGTCCCATTTTCTGTCTCCTCGTGCCGCCAATTGCGTACCACGGCGAGTGTAAATGTCACATAATTACCCACTGATTCCGAGGACTGCCTATAGAACGTTGCCACGTAGGCACAGTCATTTTGGTTGGGCGGCTTACTGGATTGAGATATGAATATTACTTAAAATATTTAGCTGAATGTTTTAAAAATTACCGAAGGAAAAATAAATAAATGATTTATTTTAGTTGTTTACTCTGATCAGTCAATCCAATATTCTTAGATAATTATATAATAAAAAATCATCGTTAAATTATAACTTAAGAAAATACCCCGAAGGAACAAGTGATTTTTGGAAAGTGGTAGTTAAATAACTAAAAAACATAGTTTCATTTCAGAATCCAACGTAATTCGAGCTGTACAAAGTACACAGCCTTCCGTCTCTTTATTCTCCCGAAAGATACAATCCATTTTCTTTTTTTTGAGATTTTTTTTTCAATAAATTTAGATTAGCACGATACGGATGTCCTCGCCGGCGCCTTCTTGGTCGCGGCGGAGGACGTTCTCGGCGTCGCCGCCTCCTTCAGTACCACGTTGGGAATCCGGGAATTGCTCCTCCGCTGGTTTTCTTTGACTAGCTCTCCGGCGAACCAGTCGAGCTTCTCGGCGTGGGTTTGCTCCGAGATCTTCTTCCCTCGAAACAAGAACGATTCCACGTTCTTCTGCGACAGTTGTTTCTCCAGCAACCTCAGCAATTTGTCGGCGTCTCTTGTTTTTAGAATATCGTCGTCGTATACTTCCAACCCGTTGCTCTGAGAAATATGTGATCGAATCTAACAATGTGCGATAGACAGATCGCAGTTGGCGATTTGTTGGATTAAATAGTTTTTGACATTTAATTACCTGAATCCTCACGTAATTATTAGCCTTGTTTTGCCCAAATGACATCGCGATTGCTTGATCCACCTAATAAAATTTTGCATTTATTGTCGTATCAGAACTTTTTGAATTCAAGCTTTAATCGGTGAAGGCAGTAATTATTCTTTAAAAAGTGGGGAAAACAGAGTAGGAGCAGGATGCAGATCAGTGAGGCAGAGGAAGCTATCCGTACCACGTCGTCGACGCCCTCGCCGGCAATCCTCACGAGTTTCGCCTGCGATGGAAAGGACCTCCCCCTCCGCAGGTTCACTTCTTTTCCAATGCCGCCGGCGGTGGCGCTTCCGAGGGAGAGCACCATGAGGTCCTTCATCCTGTCTGCGAATGGGAACTCGCGCTTGTTGTTGAGCACGTGGGTGATGGCCGCGGCGGCGGGGTTGCCCATCGCTACGCCGCCGCCAATGGCCGCGATCCGCGTCCGCCCGTCGACGGACCGAAGTTCCATCGGCGCTGTCCCCGCCGCGCAAGTGGCGGCGCACACCTCCCGCAGCTGGAAATCGTATGAGCCCCCCTCCACCGCGTCCGCCCGCGAGAAGAGGAACGGTGCCCCCGTGGTCAGGTCGAAGCAGGGAACCAGCAACGGCTTCACGGTGTCCCGCAGCGTCGCGTCGCCGAACAATTTTCGGAGCGCCTCGGAGGACCCCTGCGACCGCCCCCAAGCGAGGCGGCCCCGCCTCGCGGCCACGAACGACGACCGGCCGCTCCTCGAGAGGAGAAGACGAAGCGCGTCGGCGGCTGAGTGCAAGGGCCGTCCTTCGGGGCCGCGGGAGAAGAGCATGGCCGCGAGGACGCCTCCGGCGCCGGACCCGGTGGCCACGTCGAAGAAATCGGAAACGCGAGCGGAGGGGTCGCCGGAGAGGCGGCTGAGGGAGGACTCAAGCCGGGCGAGGGAGGCGGCGGCTAGGAGGGCGTCTGCGGGGTGTCCGCCGCCGTCGATAGAGAGGATGCGGACCCGGCCGTCGGAGGCGGCGGGGAGCCGCAGAGGGCGAGGGCACCGGTCGCGTAAGGCGGCGGTGGAAAGGAGGAGGTTAGGAGGATCATCGTAACCGAACAGGAACTTGCTTTCGAGGATGGAGAAGATCTCGTAGCTAAGCTTATCGAGGCCCATGGCAGCCTCAACCGGAGCCGACGGCAACGCCATTGCTGCGGTCGAGACGAACCGGGAACGAATCTGAATCGGACCGGTTGCTTTGGGACCTCTCTAGATAGAGCGATGGATGCGGGACGGCGTGCGCCGTCGTACTTAAATAGAAGCAGGGAGTGCTCCCTGGGCTGATGGACGGCTGAGATTCAGCGCTCTAATTAGGGCTGGTTGCTCCATCTGTCGGCAGCAGGTCGCCGAGGGCATGCGGGCGCACGTGCGATCACAAAGAGCTCGATTCATATCACTCTTTGATTCCCTATTTTGTATTTCTTTCCCTTTTCTTTTTTCAATATTAAAAATACTGATAATGAATAATTATTTCTGGAGTTTTAGCAATACTAATCACTCTTAAATGACAAATTAGATTTGGTTGCAAACTTACGAAAGATTTATATATATATATATAATGAAAGATTAATGATGAGGATACTTAGTGTCTGGAGCATAAACAAAAGTGACACGCCCCGAGGTGTCGCTCGTCCGATACCGACCGAACAGCTACTCCCTCGTCTCGGCGGACAATTCAAACAACCAGACCACCACGACTACCTCAGCTAGCTTGTACCGCAGCCTATAGGGCTGGAACAAGCGACTGTATAAATCGAAAACAGAAACGGCAACCAAGCTGCGTACCGGTACGACTTACGACAAACGCAAAGCATAAGGCCTCCATGGCTCACAAAAGTACAACTATACCGCCGTATAAAATGGCAAAATCAAACACGAATGTAGCAGCGGAAAAGCAAGGTAAAAGAAACAGAAAACGGGTACCAACATGTACCACCACAAAGTAAAATAGATATCCCGGAATCATCTCGAAAAAAAGAATACGTGAACTGGGACAGGCTGCCGGGGCTCTCCAGGCAATCATCCTGAAATAAAAACAGGGAGCTAACGGGGTGAGTCATAAGAACTCAACGAATACAGACTGATGTGCACAGGAAGAAAATAATAGCAGTAAGTCACTGTCTATCTATCTACCACAATACTGAAGATAACTGCAGTAAACAGAAATGCGGAACTGAACTATAAACAGTAAGGAACTACATACCTACCTGCGTCGATCCAAACCCGGTAGTATGCATGTCAATCAAGTGCAACAATCATTGCAGCAAACACAACCAAGTGCAGAGATGCAGAGCATGCTCATGATGCAACATGGGTCACCCCTGACGCCAGTCGGTGTAGGTCGCAGTGCACGCGAACCGAGTGGGTAGGGCTCTGACCTGGTCTTCCCTGCACGAACAGACGGTCTATGAGGCGGTGCACGCGAGACCGAATGGGTAGGGTCGGAGACCATAAACGTACCCCACCATCGGGTGAAGTAACGCTCTAAACGTCCCTGCTATCATCGGATAGGTAGGGGACCTGCTGTAGTGCCCGGGTCCGCCAACGGGGCTACACGACAGGTCATGTGGCAGGTCTGACGGCCCATCTCAACCACTAGGGGAGTCAAAGGTCGCCTACATATGCCTCTACACGAGTAGCAAGTACGACGACCATCTCAACCTCTAGGGAGTCAAAGGTCGTCTCCTATGCTACGTGCAATAATGATGCGTGTCACTATCCCATGCATCATCCACTATCTAACCCTGCTGTCATCTACATGATATGCAGTAGTCCATATAACCGGTATGCACCAAGACCTAAATCCTAGCGCAAGGTATAAGGTAAACTGTGCAGCATCAATCCATACAGTTATAGTAAGCAGTAAAGCTAACGGATACAAATACCGGAGCAAGAGCACAGAGATACAGATATCAGATATCCCTACTGCTAACTATGTCTAACTATGCATAAAAGAGGTACCCGCCTCGATATGAAGAAGTCCAGGCGTCGAGAACCCCCGTCTAAAAATAATAGCCGCGACGAAGATAGCCGCGACACTCAATATCCTGCATCAAATACACAATCACTTAGCCAAATATAACTTCTAATTTAGTTAGGATTAATTCTAACCAATTAATCCTAATTAAACACCCATTTGATTAATTAAGGTTAATTACAATTAATTAACCCCAATTAAACCCTAACTTCTTAACCAACACACCATCTATATAATTAGGTTTACTTGAGAATAATTAATCCAAATTAATCTCTCAATCCATCCCTCAATTCATGATCCAATTCAATCCAAAGATCAAACAAACATCCTGTGATCAAATACTAATTTGGCAGAGATCACCCAAAAACTAAACAGCTCCAAAGATCCGAAAAAAACCCAGAAGAACCGAAACACCAACATACACAAATCACAGCTCACGACCTCTAACCAGATCAAGAACAGAGGACACAATTACAAAGCTAAACCAACCATCTGATCACCGAAACCCTAGATACAAGGATATCTGGTCAAGAACAACCACTATACAAATCAAGAAACAAACCTCCAATTCTCGGCCAAGCTAAACCTCACGGTAGAAATCAAAACGAACTCCACATGTATCAGAGAAAACAGATCCAATATTGGAAGCAATTACAACAACTCATCTAGTAATTACTCATATACCTTGATTAATCCCCTTCTCTGGTAGTGGACCTCAGCAAGGAAGTAGAAGTCGACAACCACAGCTGATCAAAATGGTGAGCTGCAAAAACCCGGATCAATTGGAGCATCATCCATGGGCCATGGCACTTGGGTTGAGGCAATTGAGACAGAAGGTAACACACGAACTCACCTCTGCGATAGACAGCCGACCAGTTTTCCTTGACGAATGGGGTGCCCAAAACTCGCTCGGTGTCGACGCTTGGAAGCTGTCAAAGAGGAACCAACATCTCCGGAGAAATCCAAGATACGTCGACCTGGACTCCCTCCCGTCTGATCTTCCCCCGCGGACAGAACGTCGGAGTTGTGCCGAGGAGGAGTTCGACGTCGGCTAGGGCACTCGAAGGAAATGAAGGAAGTGGCATCGGCTTGGCTTCGATTAGGGCAGATGACGAGAAGAAAGACGAGTTGGCGAAGAAACCCAGAGGAAGAGGGAGGCGATGGTGGCGGCTACGATCGGCAGGGAAGAAAGCAAAAAGGAGGTGTCGGCTCGGCTTTTGGCTGCGGTGAAGGGCAAAGCTGAGACCTAAACTTATAAACGATTTGTCTTTCTTGCCCCTTGCCCCCTACTCTTGGTTAATTTCCAAATAGCCCCCCCCCCTTTAGTTTCCAAATGTTAACAAAAAGTGTTGTTTTTATTATTATTATTTTTCCTAAAAAATTATATAAATTAATTAGTATCTGCCCTACATCAACTTCTTGTATTCTCCTCCACATAAAAAATATATATTAATTTATCTGTTAGCAGAATTTATGGACTAACTTAATTATGTCCGCAAGGACAATGATATGATGCCCTCATTTAAAAATTTCTCATTCATCTATTCAGTTATCCTTTTCTTCGTCATCAATCTATCAAAACTAGAAGAAAGATGATATATTTAATTATTATTTTATTAAAAAACAGTTAATTAAGTTGAAGATATTGTATTCTAAGCTACGGCTGTTGAAGGATATTTGCCACGCACCACTCTACTGTACTGTTTGCCACTTCAATTATGGGAACGAGATATTGTTCATGATGGGAAAGCAAATTACTTATATATGGAAGGTTAAGCTAAAGTGATCTCCATTATGAATTGTGCACCTGAAGATCGTAATATCATCGCAAGTCGTCTATATCAACAGAATCTACAAGGGAGAGGAAACGAACGAATATATCATGATGCTAATTATAATTCTCTGCCATTATGCTTGTCAGTGAGGGCCACGCAGGGCATGCCGTCACATTTACTGCTACGTACGTGCGTGCGTGCATGTCTTTTTAATCTCTGTCGAAACAATCCATGCACGACTGCTGCTGCAGCTAGCTAGCAGTAGAAATTAACTTGCCTCGCTATCCCTTTTATTACCACGCATGGCACCAAAAGAGTCGTGCAGATACAGCCAGAATCACATTGCTGTGTTTGTTTGCATCTTGCACTGTTCCGTACTGGTTATTTAGTAAATTAAGAAACTTGAACAGGAATCTTGCTAGGAAAGATTTAGAGGTTTGCAGTCATAGACATCGATCCAATCGATTACGTTTGATGGTGTTATATATATATGCAGTGATTCATGCATGTTGTTGGAGGCCATATCCGTATTCTTCCGTTGGCCATCAGCAGTGGTTTTGCATGATTGCAGCTGCTCCATGTCGGGGGCTCTAGATGCAGAGTATCCAAAGACAAGTAAGTAGCAGTAAAGACCCGTTTGGGTTGTTTGTAAAAATTGTATACAAAAACTTGGGAAAACAATTATGTATCGTAATTATATTGATCTGGTTGATCGAGAGTGGATATGATGGACCGACAAGGGCTCTGGATACTAGACGTCTAATCGAATGCTGACTTATCAGGTCAGCTCCTATCAAGTAGGTAGTTGACGGGTCTAGAAGTGATTGGGCCGCCTAGAGGTCGGGCGACGAGAACCGAAAGATGCTAATTGCCGACCTAGGGTACCGCCGAAGGTATGCCTGACTCCACGGATCTTTACAAAATTTCATCGACCTAGGTCCCGCCGAAGTTATCTGAAGGAAATTTTTTCTTCAAATAGAGCGCGCAATCGTAGAATGTTAGGCTTCTGAATTGCCCGTGGAGTCGAGCTGGTCGCTTCAAGTTCGACGTTATCCAACCTGATTAGTAATTTTTTAATATCAATTTGGGAAGAAAGAGTGGGAAAGAATCCTAGCTACTACTTCTCCCACTCACTCATCCACTCAATCGAGCTCTCCTTCATGCGACCCGCCTTTAGGTCCGCGGAGTCTAATCAATGTGGCTCAATGTTGGTCGAGTCCTAAGCCTACCATATATATGATCACTGTTATTTCCTTCCCATCAATAATACTCGTTCATTCAAATGGATCATATATACTTACAGAAATAGACTGAAGGAGGGTAGCTAGACTGAGAGTTTGACCGTAAAGTGAAAATGCGCCATGTTTCTATGGTTCTGTGGACTGGGATTTATAGTTAAAAACTGTTCCCAACTTTAAGGTGCTTAATTAGGGCATTAGATAGATCCCCTTTTGAAGTATGATCTCGTACTTGAAAGGTGGTGGCCAGCTTTACTGCCAGTCCACGAGATATTGCTGTCTCTTCCAAATCTTTCTTCAGTTGTCTTCATGTGCCCCATCGCTAGCTAGATGCCTCCCTCCTTCAGACTGACAAGCGCAATGTGAAGGATATTCATTAAGCATCTGCAAAACTGAACATCAATTACTACCTTACTAGAGCTATTTAACTAGCTAAGAGATTCGACATTCAATTAAAGACTATGCATGTTCAGTTACACATCAGAATGCAGCGGCCAGCAGTGACTGTTGGTGGAAATGAACATGGAGGGAAGGGAGAGACTCACTCCATAGGGATTTTCATTTTAAATTGGGAGTTTTATGATTACATAGTTCATTTATAATATTATTATATAAGTATTTATATTGTAGATGCGCAGGGATACGAATCTAGGATCCAGAATTATACTAAATCAAGTTGATTCGTATGTAAGCACGACCTCAACGCATCAAGGATATGTCATGGCAAAATTTAGCTAAGCGAATAAATCAATGTTTTGTCACTTGAATTCAATTTTCTACTTGCTTAATTGCATAACTGATGTATTAAATGATATTCATGATGTATTTGAAACCTTCCGGTATTCTGAGGATTAATTGGTCATTTAACATTTTCTAAGGTCAGACTCTGCATCCACTCCGGACTACTTAGCTTCGTTCTCGACTAAGCATCGACTCCCCGAGCACTCTGCCGTTAGCGTGCTAGGGGGACATTAATGCAACTCAACGATCTTAGTACTCGAGCGACTTAGCACTCGGAGTAATCGGCCGACGACTCGACGATTTAACACTCGGCTGACTCGAGTCTTTTACTCGGCCGAGATGATAGTCGAACTAATCAACGACTCGACAACTCGATCGAGTACTCAACGACTTGCTCTACCCTCATCCAGCTTAGCACTTGGCTACTCGAATAAATCGCTAATTAGTAGTCTAGTGACATTCAGACTCCGACTCGACACTTTGCTCGGGCCACCAGAAGTTTGACCGAACTAACCCTGCTGATAACTTGATATCATTAAGTCAAGGTCATCTAATAGATAAGATTGTGACATATTTGATTCCATAATTTTCATTTTCAGTTTTTCCCTGTAATCTCCATGGTCCAACAGCGACATCCCACAAACCTATGCATGTCACAAACAAAAAAAAACAGAAGTAGCAAAACTTCAAACAGGTTGTTTGCATGTTGCTCATTAGCAATCCTTAGAACAACGGATCTAGTCTAAAAGTCGTTGATATGATCTAGTCAAGAACAAATCATTTGCCATATCAGTAAGGGTGTAATAAGAACATGCATTACCTTCTTGTGAAATATGCATTTCTTTCCAGTTATTTTTACTCCAATCCCAGCTGAGTGCATGCGGTGTGCCAGTGCAGAAAGCATTATGGATTTTATCACTATTTTAACGGTAAAGTTGCTTTAAATCTTTAATGGGGAGTCAAATTTTGCATTCACTCCCCACATAAATTTTTGTTTGTTTTTGCTCCCTAATGGAACTGAGTATAAAAGGGTAAAAATTAAGTATACATCAGTGAAAACTGAGTATAAAAGAGTGAAACTTGAGTATAATAGAGTGAAAATTGAGTACAAGGTTATTGATGTGGTGGATGCAAACTGTCATACTCAGTTTTCTAACTTTTATACTCAATTTTCTTCAAATAATACTCACCAAACATCACATCAGGGACTGCATGCAAAGAAATGTTTGGGTAGAGATTGCATGCAAAGTTGACTTGGTAAGTGGGGAGTTTAGAAAAATTTACCCTAAACCCTATTTTAATTCAAAAATAATATACGGGCGGCCTCTTTTCTGCTTTCTGGGCTGTCCTTTTTTATTAATGGCACTTTTAGCCCAAACTCATCGCTCAAATGTCATCTTGTGTGAATAACGAACGGATATTCGTAAAAGTCACACTAATTTTTACTTCACCACTCTTGGAATTCAATTCGACCCTTTGAAATAAATTTTCAACTAAGAATTGGCAAGAAATTTAAATTCAGTTCTATTTAAACCCTTCAAAATAAATCAAATATCTTTAGGTTTGAATTGTGAAAGAAATTCATTTGAAAAGTTAAAATTACTAAATAGTCCTTTAGGTTTGAATTGTGAAAGAAATTCATTTAGAAAGTTAAAATTATCAAGTTTCTGAGAACCGGACCGGACATCAAACTGGTCGGAGCAAGGGTTCAGAGGTTCAACCAATTTAACCGGGAGTCCAACCGGGATATAATAAAGCATGTATTTATATAAATATATGTAATTAACAATTGGCCCAACTACATTCTTCAAGAGTAAATCAACTAAGTAAAACATGTTATATGTTTTTGCACACTTAAATAGAGAACACTAGTAAAGCACATACAATCTCACTTTTTCAAAAGTAGTTGACATCAATCGAAATTCAAAAGTTCGACTTCAAAACATAATAATAAATCAAAATCATTAAGCATGTCACATAATGATTAATCATTAAGCATAAAGAACATAATAATTAATCATTAAGCATGTAACTTACAGTAAATTGATTAGACGATGTTAAAACTATTAAATATTTAAATTTAAAAGCATGTAAATCATTAAAAAAAAATATGTAACTTACAGTAAAATAATAAATTGATTACGATTTTAAAAAAAGTATGTAATTAACTAATTATTAATTAATGAACTTTATTAATTTACTGTCTAATCTCTAATGTCTTATATTATGTAATTAGTAATTACTTTGCATTATGGAGGCTTCAAACTTCAAAGTAATTACTTTGTATTAGTGATTAGACATTGCTACTGTCTAAGCATTGTGGAATTACCGAATTACTTTGTAACTACTTTGCATTATGGAACTTAATTAATCTACTGTCTAATGTCTTACATTATGTAATTACTTTGTAAATTTATTACTATGCATTATGTAATTTACTTATCTACTGTCTAACGTAAACTGCAAAATCGGTTACTGGCTTCAAAGTTCAACGGCCACAGATGAGAAAGGCTGGTGGAGGTTGGAGCCGACGCGATGCGGTGACGTTGGCGGAGGCAGGAGACGGTGGCGGAGGCGGGCGACGTTGGTGGAGACGCGGTGGCTGGCGACGCTGGCAAAGGCGCAACGGCTGGCGACGCCGGCGAAGGCGCAGCGGCTGGCGACGCCGGCGAAGGCGCAGCGGGCCGGCGAAAGCGTAGCGGCTGGCGGAGGCGATGTGATGCGACTGGCGGAGGTGCGGCGGCTGGCGACGTTGGCGCAGCGGCTGGCGGAGGTGCGGCGACGATGTTGGCGGAGGTGCGAGTCGAGAAGACGGTGCGAGTCGAGAAGACGAGGCGACGCTGAAATCGATTAAAAATTAGGTTTTTAATTAATGTTTTAAGTTTTACGGTTTTTAAGTTTTTTACCTTTTACCTTTTGAGTTTTTGTTTTTTTTATTTTTAAATCAAACCGGGTGAACCGGGTTGTCCGGTTCACCCGGTTCCCGGCCGGTTCATACCGGTCCACAGCCGGTTTTTAAATCACAGGTTTTCATCACTGATCCGGACCGGAAATCCAGCCGATTCCCGGTCCGACCGGCCGGTCCGGTCCGATTCTCTTAACAATGAAAATTACTAAATAATCCTCCATGTACATATTAAATTTTTTTGATAAAGAATGAAACGATAAAAATATAAGAATTCAATTCAATTATGATATATTCTAAATTCTATTCTATTATTTACTAACTCATTCTAAATATAAAAATTTAATTTAATTTTTAATAGAATTCAATTCAATTAAATCTTCTAGGCTCTTCTAAATATAACTGGATTCTCTCAAGTTTTTGAACAATTTAAGTTTGCACAATATTCAAATGAAATACCTTGGCATCGTACATAATTTGTAAAATGCTTATGATTTAGAACATTAGGGTTTTACTTTGTCACGAGGAGTTTTACAGTGTATGTATATCTCGTTAGGTTTGTTTCAAATTTTGTTATTAAAAATAAAATAATAATAAATCAGATAATATCGAATTTGGGATGCTCAATTTAATTTCATAAAAAAAATTTATCGACCATAAAAGCAATTCCAAAAATATTCCAAAAATATTTAGATGGACGATTAAAAATCTAATTCTCATAATTATATTTTTTATTCCAAAAAAAAATCTAAAAAATATTGTTGGGGTTGAGTTGACTATGAAAATTTGTTGACATTTGTTTTGAAATTTTTTTTTCAGTCCAACTGATGTTTTGGGACATCTTATTTATTTATTTATTTATTTATTTATTTTGCTTAAAAAACAAATTCAATCAAACCACCTCCTAAACAGGGAAACAAAGAACGAACAGGAGAAGAGCACCTCGATCCGAAAAAAGAATGCAGCATCCTTCTCGCTTTGGTCGATTTAATCTCCCGAGGTGAGTTTCCGCCTTGCGCTCTTC
Organism: Boesenbergia rotunda; assembly: GCA_024364735.1. Classification (NCBI taxonomy): domain Eukaryota; kingdom Viridiplantae; phylum Streptophyta; class Magnoliopsida; order Zingiberales; family Zingiberaceae; genus Boesenbergia; species Boesenbergia rotunda. Next base: position 129,394 of record JAGFNQ010003737.1, on the reverse strand, counting down.
TTCCTCGGTTATGCTTCTTCAAATCGATTAGGGCGTTCGTACCAATCTACCGCTACATTGTCGGACCATTAGCTTCGAGCAATCGGCGAAGGGCAAACGATCCGTTGCGCCACCGTTGAGCGCGGTTACATTCTTCCCCTTTTTCCGATGTGCTGGTTGAAGGTGATTGCAAATGGATGATCTGATTTTTTTTTTTAATTTTTTTTTTGAATAAAGTCGATTTTTTTAGTTAGTGCAATGGCGGATGTCTCGTGTTTTCTTGAATCCGACCTTTTTTTACTGGAACTTTTTCGGATTACGATAAAGCTTGAATCCTAGGAAAAAGAGCTTTTTTTGGTTACCTGTTCTTCGATGATCTCGGTGATGGAGGAAGGAGAAAGCTTGCGGTCGCTGCATTTCTAACGATCGATTCTTTTCCGCCTTCTGTAGTGTCGTTGGGGATGATGCGGATCGATCATGGGTTGAAATCCCCTTTCGCTGCCATCGCCAACAGGAAGCACCGTCACAAGGCCCTCCTCCTCCTCCTCCTCCTCCCAGCGCTCGTCTTCGCCGTCGTCTTCCATGGCCGGAAGATATCCTACTTCCTCCGCCCTATATGGGACACGCCGCCGCGGCCGTTCGGCCGCATCCCCCACTACTATGCGCGGGACCTGCCCATGAACCACCTCTGCGGCCTCCACGGCTGGAGCTCCCTCCCCTCCCCTCGCCGGGTGTTCGACGCAATCCTCTTCAGCAATGAGCTCGACCTGGTCGAGATCCGCTACCGCGAGCTCGCCCCTCTCGTCGACAAATTCGTGATCATGGAGGCCAACGTCACCTTCACCGGCAACGCCAAGCCGCTCTACTTCGCCGACAACCTCGACCGGTTCGAGTTCGCGAGATCCAAGATCGTCCACGGGACGTTCCTGAGCCAGGCCGACCCGACTCCAGGGATCGACCCGTTCCGGCTGGAGGCCAAACAGCGGGTGGCGCTCAACTCTCTGCTCCGCGCCTCGGGGATCGCCCCCGGGGACGTGGTCATCATGGCGGACGCCGACGAGATTCCCAGCCCCGAGACGGTGGAGCTCCTGCGGTGGTGCGACGGGGTGCCGCCGGTGATGCACCTAGAGCTGAGGCACTACATGTACTCCTTCGAGTTCCCGGTGGACTACAGCAGCTGGCGTGCGACGGCGCAGTTGTTCCACCAAGGGACGCGCTACCGGCACTCGCGGCAGACGGACGTGATGCTGGCCGACGCCGGGTGGCACTGCAGCTTCTGCTTCCGGGAGATCGAGGAGTTCGTGTTCAAGATGACGGCCTACAGCCACGCCGACCGCGTGCGCCGGCCGAGCTTTTTGGACCCGTCGAGGATCCAGAGGATCATCTGCAAGGGCGACGACCTGTTCGACATGTTGCCGGAGGAGTACACGTTCCAGGAGATGATCAAGAAGATGGGACCGATACCCAAATCGGCTTCAGCAGTGCATCTGCCTTCCTACTTGTTGGAGAACGCTGATAAGTTCAGGTTCCTTCTTCCTGGAGGATGTTCCAGATCAAAGCAATGACGATCACGTCCAGTCCATCACCAACTCAATACTAGTGTCCATGTTTTAGTGCAGATCGAACAACGAAGAATGTGACGATCAGAAATTGTTTGTCTCTTCTCCCTGCCAAAGGTTTGAACATTGGCTGCCGCTGACCTGTGATGATAGACTGAAACTGAATCAGGATATGCAATCAAACAAATGATTAAAAATATTTATTTTGTCTCTATTCGGAGGTAAATTGTGGGATAAAAATACTTCTATAAATTAGATTCTAACATTCCACAAATTATAGTGTTTCTTGCATTACACAACAAACTCACGCAATTAAGAGTTTAACTTAGAACTTGCACCAACATAAATCCAAGACTGGCCCGAAAATGCAATCTGCATTAGGAGGATGTTACATTTGCCCTACCAGCCTCTTGACATAATTAGCGTTATATATACGGCTGCTAAGCTCTGGGAGGTTCATCACCAGGCAAATCATCTTCGTCGTGGTATATGTTTTCTGCCATTTGCCAAATTTGGAGGATGTTGTCTTCTGCAACGCTCGCAACCACCCAATCTTCACAGGGATTCCATGAGAAATCAGAGATCTTGCTGGTGTGACCACCGTGGATGAACAGCAACTCTGGCGGGCCATCCTCAGCATCCTCTGGTGTTTGTTCCTCATCGATCCTAAGAAAACGTTTCAACATAGTTTTGAGATTTCAAAAACTAGGTAAATTGGGTTTGCACTAGCGGGAAACTGCAAGCAATTCAAATACAGAGTATCAAATAAAGTACTAGTAGATGTCAGACGGGTGGTCTCCAACAAAGTCGGATGTTGGATATAGGAGATGCCTGCAACCTATTTAATAAAAGCACTTCTTCATTAAGTAAATCTGTGCATCAAGTAATTAGAATCAGTCATCACTCTGGACAAATGCAACTGAGGATGGTTCTAAACAATAGGGCGATTCGCAGGTTATTAACTTCAGAAGTAATATCAGAATCTGTGCAAAATCACTTACAATGCTTGAAATTCTTTGGCACATGGCACATCTAAACTATTTAAACTGTTAGTTTTTCTTTTAAGTAGGCCAAGGCCAAAAACATAATTATTCAAAAATAGATGCGAGCAAGATTAATCTCAAAGATACGTCATGTGATCTTTAAAACTTTTCCATAGACAATTATGATTTAAAAAATAAACTAGGACGAAAACAAACTGACAAAAGTGAATCTGGTGTAATCTTCACAAAAAAAAACCCCAAGACATGGATTACTAGTGACTGTGTTTATAGAAGGATTACCATGTTTAAGAACATGAAAAAAAATACAAATAATTTTAGCATCCCATTAAGGCTTTAAAAATTACCTGCTGAGGTCCCACACCATGAGCCTCCGTCCAAGACAGCAGGATGCTAGAATTGTCTCATTTTTCGGACTCCAACCAACTTGGAAAACCTCCTCTCTAATTGCAACACCACAAGACAAACCTTGTCAGTATAGCAGTTGAAACAAAAAATCAAACCAATCATATCAAAAGTAATACAAAGTAAAAAAAGTTTGGCGTAAAGAAATACTTGTGGCAGTCCAATGTATGCAGCGCACTTTCAAGCTTCCGAAGGTCAAATAACTTGACAGTTTTATCAGTAGACCCAGTTGCAACAACCCACTCATTGAAGGGATTGAACGCTAGGCAGTTGACCTGCAACAAATCAATAGCTCAATTCTCAACTCTCATGTCTTAAAAGTTCAAGTAAATAAAGAGAAGTTTAAAAGGATGAACCTAAATCATACTACCTTCAAGGAACAGGGTCGAGGCCAAAATATCATTTCTAGAGGAATAATAAATAATCTCATTTACAAGAGTTCAGGAATATGATGCTTAATTCAACAGTTGTTTAAAAAAAAAAGGCATCATCACATTAAACAGCATTTGAAAAGATAGCTTGCAAAAACAAAAACTAAAGAAATATTTTATCTCAGTAAACTGAATATTACAGACTCGTTATGTTCTTTAGGCATATACTGATCTAGCCCATCAATATGCTCAGCATATAGTCAATACATTATACTAGAAAATTAAATAATAAAAAATGTATAATATACGTGATAAAACAACTAAAAAGGGAAAAAGATAACTAGAAGATGAGTGCTAAAACAACAAGAATGCACGAGAAGCAGATTATTTTAGATTTATAAACACAATTGAGAGATTGACTTATTTCTCTTGTTAACCTCTTCCAATTCATCAACCAGCTAATTGTGCAAACTAAAGTGGGCATTATTGAGAAGTCAGTTTTATGTTTCAACAGAGTATTTTGAAATGATAATAACATACAACAATATCTTATTTTCATAACTCTTGCCAGTGCAAGAAACAGAAAACAACTTGAAGATGTTGTCCATAAGGTGCATATTTCATCACAGATACACAAAAAGAATAATTTGAAAGATTTTTTTTTTTGATCTTCAGTGAGAGAAAGCTTAATGCTACATAGATACTAGCAGGATATATCAGGCTAAACAAATAACAAAGTGCACTACCTTGCAGCCAAAATATACACAAAAAATTGGAATTTTTTGAATACCCAAGTACCAGCATTCGACAGAAGAAACTCACCTCACCTTGATGAGCGACCACTGATTTAACTGGCTTGTTATTTGTTGTACGGAGATCCCAAAGGAGCAGATAATGATCATCACCAACTGAACCAAAATAATACTCATGCCTTAAATGCCAAGCAACATCTTCTACAACACCATCGTGTACCTAATGCACAAAGTATCATAGTAAGTTCAGCAATCAAAATCCATGTACAAGTTACCAAATTTCCTACGTTAGGGCTCATGAAACATATTTGAAATGCCTTCAAAAACATTGCTGACAAATAATACAATGAAATGTGATGAAACATCATAGAAAATGATAAGATACGAACAACTGTGTTGAATCAAAACAATAAAGGCAATCAAAGATAAAAAAAGACATTAAGAAACCTATAGCAGCAACCTTAAAAATCTAAAGAGTATTTAATGCCCGCAAACAAATTTGAGGTGGCAAAAGACGATTCGCTCACACCCAACACCCCCGCCAACCCGTCCCAAGGCCAACACAGAGGAAGTAAATCACGGGGACTACTAGCCCAGATGTTATTGCTAGCGCGTGGGAAGGGCGGGCATTGGTTGTCAGATTTTGACCCCCAGACCTCAAGGTGGCAACACCGCATGCGCTAGCCATCAATCCATCTCGTGGGGGCGCCCGCAAACAAATTGAGCATCTTCAGAACCACTCATTACTTGACTCACATGTTCCCAGATGTTGAAAGTTAAGATTTCACATTATTGCTTTGTTAACCATTTATATAGCCATTATTCAAAACTGTTGTTCTCCTTGAGGAGTAATGAAGCGTGTTGTTTCAAGGCAAAAGCAAGTTCGTGTTCAATCTACTTATCTTAACCATGAAGATGTTAGCGAATAAACCTAATACATATGTTGTTGAGGGGATGAGCTAACATCACAATCTATATTGTACTTTCATGCTAGAAGCAATACTTTGAAACTTCCCTGCACTGTAGGATACTTGAATAACAAGAATGCTAAGCTCACATCCCTCACTCCTGAAGAATGGAATTTGTTACTGTAAAAATAATCAAGTGATTGGAGCTGAAAAAGAAGACTAAAGTGACAGTAGATAAAAAATACTAAAAAAACTCCTTAGTCAGTGCTCAAAATTGTTTTTTTTGCATCTTATGCATCTCATATATCATCACTAATGTTCTGCAATGACTATATGATGAGCTCATTCATGTTAACCAATTTATTATCAAATTTCCTAGGTTAAGGCTCATTGAATTTAATTGGAATACGTTCAAAACATTGCTGACAAACAATACAATAAAAAATGATGAAACATCGTAAAAAATTATAAGATATGAATTAAACAACCATACTGAATCAAAAAACAGAGGGCAGTCAAAGAAAAAAAATACACATTCATAAACCCAAAGCAGAACCTTAAAAATCTGAAGAGCATCAAGGGTTTTATTTTTGGAAGTAGCATTAATGTCCCACAAACAAATTTGAGCATCATCAGAGCCACTCAACAAGTGCCCTTGCTTAAACTGGCTCCAGGATAAACCATATCCTTCAGAATTGTGACCTCTCAACCTCAAATCAGGATTGCATGCACCGTCAAGTGGAGGCTTTGATGGGTGTTTGCTGTAGTCAAAAACATAAACCTCGGCACTAACAGTTTTTGTTGCAATTATAAAGGGATTCTGAGGCATATAACGAGCTCGATTAACCTCTCCCTCATGATTTATTTGCTGAACAATTTGAACCTGGATACAACAGAAAACAAACTAATTGAGTGTAAAAGGACCAGAGGAATTCTCATGTACCATAGATGAAGTGCTGCAACATCAACATAATAGCCTAAGAAACTGAATTATTATTATTTGCTTCTTGAAACATTTAATGGCAACAGTTATACACTGTAAAATGAAGCATGTACGTCAAAAAAAAAATTGAAAACCAATGAATGCTTAAAACATATATAAGAAAATTCTTCAGAACTGCTTTCTAAAACTGCTCTGTAGGTGATATAGCCAAACAAAAACCAGATGAGAGTGATAATTTTGACGAACAAGTAAACAGACAATCCTTGGACAAACCCTAGAACTCAAACTGTGTCAATTTTTTTTTAAAAAAAACGAACAGAACAAAAAATCATGTTAAGCGACCTTTAGACTAAAAAAATGAAAACTGACAAAAAATAATGTTATCAACATCAAAATTGTAGCTTTTTTTTTATGTTTCTTCAGCATATTCTTTGCACTATCAGAGAAGAAGATTAGATGCCTATTAGTCAATGATATGAACTTCCTTTGTAGCAATCAAAGTGAAAATTTTCACATGGCTGCTTCATCATAAGCTAAACAGCAAGGCTTTTGGGATCAGTCGGTGAAAAAGAAAGAAAATAACCGAACCCAATAATTACAAGAAGAGAAAAAAGGTGGTTTGTTAGGGAAGAGACTTATGGATCTGAAACCAAAACCACCTTTCCTCCGGCGGAGCCAAAGCCGCCAATCTCGCCGTGCTCGTCGTCGTACTGGCGAGCGTCGTACTCTGCGTCCTCGAGGGGGAGCTGAACTTGAGCGAGCATGAGATAATTGGGCTCGTTGTCGGAGGTGTGCGTGCCGAGGATCATCTTCTGCACGGAGTAGTCCTTGCCGGCGGGCTCGTCACGGTCGGGGAGCCATTGCACGGTGAGTGAGGGCCACTCAAGGGCGTGAGTGATCACGAGGTCGTACAGGAAAGGCGTGTTCTTCTTCCATATCTTGTACTCCTCGTTGATCAATCGCTCCTCCATCTCACCACGGAACTCCTCCTCGTCTTTCGCCATTCTCTATTCTTCTTCCCACTCGAACTGCCGCGGGAGGGGGATGTTTGCCTCCTGAGGGTTCGACGTCGGCGGGAAGTACAGAAGACGTGGCGGGAATTATTAGGGTTTTCAGAGGAGGAGACTAAACGAGCGGAACAACGAAGCTGCTGGGCGAGGGGTAGAAAATATACTGAAAGGGTTTTCTTCTTTTTTTTTCTGTTTTGTTTTTTCTTCAATTACGAATATGAGAATCCTATAATAAAACGGATCCAATTCAGAGGATCCGCACTTGTTAGGTGGAAATTGGATGTAAATCCGTTATACGGCTTAACGGATTTTAGAGCGCATTTTAGAGCACTCTTAATATGTTAGCGTTATACTCCAAATAGTGTTTCATTAAAATAAAAGATGATTTTATTTATCTTAAATATTTTTTATATTCCATTCATATTATTAGAATAATATTGTTCATCCCAAACAATTCAGCATCCTCAATCTATCTATCTATCTATCTATATATTATATTCTATAAAACACAATTTATTTTACCTGTGCATACATGCGTGGCATTTACACAGAACCCAGTTTTTCGTCTAAATCAATTCTCTATTAATATCGATTCTCTATTGATTAATTAATAGATTTATTTATTATTTATTAATTTACTGTAACCTCTTTTTTTTTATTTAGAAACCTAAACCTAAAGGCTGCTCCATCTCAATCTCTTCTCCATCTCGCCTCCTTCTCACCGCCACCTCTTCTCTTTCCCTCTCATGCTCGATCTTGCCTCCCTCTAGCGCTCGATCTCGCGCTCAATCTCGCCTCCAGCGCCGCCTCTTCTCGTCCCCTTTCTTCTCAATCTCGCCTCCAGCGCCTCCAGCATCCATATTTGATAAGAGGTTCGACGATGAGATGGAGGACAGGAACAAGAGGGTTGTAAGGTTAGTTATGTGCTTTTTTTAATATATGTTCAAAATAATTATTATCAATATGAGATTTTGATCGGCGTTCATGTGCGTCCTCATCCTACAATATTGTTAGTGAGTTCAGAAGAAGATTTAAGGAAAAGGAATGGAACTTCATTAGGTTTTGCTACTGCGGATCTTAGGGTAGTGATTAGTAAATATTATTTCTTAATGTTGATTATAACTGCCAAATCTATTATTTTTGTTAAGTCGAGAAGTAAAAAATTTAGTTTTATTTTCACCCCTCTAATCGTCCAAATCAATCCAATAAATTATTTTATCTTTTTCTTTCTTCTTCTTTACATGAGTGAACGACTTCGAACGTTAACTTTCATAAACTACGTTGGATTGTTTAAGAAACCTTTATTATTGGAACGGTTAAAACTTCCAAGTTTCTTCCACTATGTCTGGCTGCAGCTGACAGTAAACTTGTGGTACTATTCTTGGACTGTCAGTTTATTTGATGCTTTCCATATCCTTAATTAGTTTGCTTTTGAGAATTCATACAAAATAACATAATTAAAATAATTATTCTAGGAATTAAACACCTCATTGTTAGAGAGTTTAGCTTATTACTTCTGTCCTAAATGGAGATTAATTAAATAACCTATTAATTGCAGTGTGAAATGTCGTTGTGTATCAAGTTATTTTATATCACTTGGTCAGATAATTTAGTAATTGAAATTTTAACAATTTTTATTAGTTTGCATTGACGTGATCATCAAGTCAAATTTGACATAATTTGAATAAAAATATTATTGATTTTTATAAACAGTTTATAATCTTCTTTTAAATTTCAATGCATATAATAAGTATCTTCTTTAATGAACAGGTATATTTATATTATTCTTTTAAATTTCGGCAATTTACCAAAGGGCGTACCTAAGTATTGGTATTTACCAAAAGGCGTACCATAGTTTCAATGTTACCAAAGGGCGCACATATTTTAGTAACTTCCTCTTATACCCCTACCATCAAGTACTGCATGCATTTCTCTTTCTCTTTCTCTTTCTCTTTGTCAGTAACGATTTTCGAGATGGACCATAAAGAGATGTTCCTTTATATTTTGATTTTTATATTATGGAACCTTTCTCAAAACAAAAAAAATATTGAAATTAATTAAAATATTTTTATTAAATTAAAACTAAAACAACATATCAGACCCACGTTGGGCCTGAAATAGTTCCATTTCAGGCCCAACGTGGGGATGAAATGTTTCCATTTCAGGCCCAACGTGCCCAATATTAAGAGTCTTTTTTCGATTCTTTGTTATTACATTTTAACACCTCGGAGAAGTTCAAATAAACAATGGATAGCAAATTTGAACTCCTTGTAACCTCAGAAATCCACAGGAACTGAAATTTTTACAATCGGAGCTCTCTAAGTCAATCAGTGGCCTTTTAGGGTCATTGGGGCTGAAATGGAAACATTTCAGCCTCACGTTGGGCCTGAAATGATTCCATTTCAGGCCCAACGTGGGGCTGAAATATTTCCATTTCAGGCCCAACGTGCCCAATATTAAGAGTCTTTTTTCGATTCTTTGTTATTACATTTTAACACCTCGGAGAAGTCCAAATAAACAATGGATAGCAAATTTGAACTCCTTGTAACCTCAGAAATCCACAGGAACTGAAATTTTTACAATCGGAGCTCTCTAGGTCAATCAGTGGCCTTTTAGGGTCATTGGGGCTGAAATGGAAACATTTCAGCCCCACGTTGGGCCTGAAATGAAATGTTTCCATTTCAGCCCCAATGACCCTAAAAGGCCACTGATTGACCTAGAGAGCTCCGATTGTAAAAATTTCAGTTCCTGTGGATTTCTGAGGTTACAAGGAGTTCAAATTTGCTATCCATTGTTTATTTGGACTTCTCCGAGATGTTAAAATGTAATAACAAAGAATCGAAAAAAGACCTTTAATATTGGGCCTGAAATGGACACGTTGGGCCTGAAATGTTTCCATTTCAGGCCTAATGACCCTAAAAGGCCTAATGTGTCAAAATCCACTGATTGACCTACAGAGCTCCGATTGTAAAAATTTCAGTTCCTGTGGATTTCTGAGGTTACAAGGAGTTCAAATTTGCAATCCATTATTTATTTGGACTTCTCCGAGGTGTTAAAATGTAATAATGAAGAACCGAGAAGAAATCACACATTAGGCCTTTTAGGGTCATTGGGCCTGAAATGGTTGGACACCTATTGCATTGATGATATCTAATATATAGATGTTTGGACACCTAAAACATCATCTCCTACCTCTACCTCTCTATTCATATGGAATTTTTAGAAATCCAGATATGGGAGGTCCATCAGTGTGTTTTGGTCAAAACTCACTGATATTTCTAAACTACTCCTATTTGATTGGTGATATCTAATATATAGATGTTTGGACACCTAAAACATCATCTCCTACCTCTACCCTCTCTATTCATATGGTGTTTTCAGAAATCCAGATATGGGAGGTCCATCAGTCGGTTTTGAAAGCTATAGGTCTAGTTTAATTCCATCAGTGGGTTTTGCTTAAAACCCACTGATGGACCTCCCATATCTGGATTTCTGAAACCCCCAGCTAAAAAGTTAGGGATGAGGTTGGAGAAAGTATTTTAGGTGTCCATAACCTCAAATTTTTATTTTTTCCAAAGCTATAGGTCTAGTTTAGTTCCATCAGTGTGTTTTGCTCAAAACCCACTGATGGACCTCCCATATCTGGATTTCTGAAACCCCCAGCTAAAAAGTTAGGGATGAGGTTGGAGAAAGTATTTTAGGTGTTCATAACCTCAAATTTTTATTTTTTTCAAAGCTATAGGTCTAGTTTAGTTCCATCAGTGGGTTTTGCTCAAAACTCACTGATGGACCTCCCATATCTGGATTTCTGAAACCCCCAGCTAAAAAGTTATTGTTGAGGTTGGAGAAAGTATTTTAGGTGTCCATAACCTAAAATTTATATTTTATCCAAAGCTATAGGTCTAGTTTAGTTCCATTAGTGGATTTTGCTCAAAACTCACTGATGGACCTCCCATATCTGGATTTCTGAAACCCCCAGCTAAAAAGTTAGGGATGAGGTTGGAGAAAGTATTTTAGGTGTCCATAACCTCAAATTTTTATTTTTCCAAAGCTATAGGTCTAGTTTATTCCATCAGTGGTTTTGCTCAAAACCCATGATGGACCTCCCATATCTGGATTTCTGAAACCCCCAGCTAAAAGTTAGGGATGAGGTTGGAGAAAGTATTTTAGGTGTCCCAAACCTCAAATTTTTATTTTTTCCAAAGCTATAGGTCTAGTTTAGTTCCATCAGTGGGTTTTGCTCAAAACCCACTGATGGACCTCCCATATCTGGATTTCTGAAACCCCCAGCTAAAAAGTTAGGGATGAGGTTGGAGAAAGTATTTTAGGTGTTCATAACCTCAAATTTTTATTTTTTCCAAAGCTATAGGTCTAGTTTAGTTCCATCAGTGGGTTTTGCTCAAAACCCACTTATGGACCTCCCATATTTGGATTTCTGAAACCCCCAGCTAAAAAGTTATTGTTGAGGTTGGAGAAAGTATTTTAGGTGTCCATAACCTAAAATTTTTATTTTTTCCAAAGCTATAGGTCTAGTTTAATTCCATCAGTGGGTTTTGCTCAAAACCCACTACATATCTGGATTTCTGAAACTCCCAGCTAAAAAGTTAGGGATGAGGTTGGAGAAAGTATTTTAGGTGTCCATAACCTCAAATTTTTTTTCCCAAAACTATAGGTCTAGTTTAGTTCTATCAGTAGGTTTTGCTCAAAACCCACTGATGGACCTCCCATATCTGGATTTCTGAAACCCCCAGCTAAAAAGTTATTGTTGAGGTTGGAGAAAGTATTTTAGGTGTCCATAACCTAAAATTTTTATTTTTTCCAAAGCTATAGGTCTAGTTTAGTTCCATCAGTGGGTTTTGCTCAAAACCCACTGATGGACCTCCCATATCTGGATTTCTGAAACCCCCAGCTAAAAAGTTAGGGATAAGGTTGGAGAAAGTATTTTAGGTGTCCATAACCTCAAATTTTTATTTTTTTCAAAGCTATATGTTTAGTTTAGTTCTATCAGTGGGTTTTGCTCAAAACCCACTGATGGACCTCCCATATCTGGATTTCTGAAAACTCCATATGAATAGAGAGGTTAGAGGTAGGAGATGATGTTTTAGGTGTCCAACCATCTATATATTAGATATCACCAATCAAATAGGAGTAGTTTAGAAATATCAGTGAGTTTTGACCAAAACCCACTGATGGACCTCCCATATCTGGATTTCTGAAATTCTATATGAATAGAGAGGTCAGAGGTAGGAGATGATGTTTTAGGTGTCCAAACTGTTGATGCAGTCTGGCCCGGTTGTTGTTTTGGTGTTTGACAATGATTTAAGTTTGGTTGGCGGAAATCCCGGTGAGTGAAACCGGGTCCTGGTGAGTGAAGCCAGGTGATGGAAATCCCGGTGAGTGAAGCCGGGTCCTGGTGAGTGAAGCCAGGTGGTGGAAATCCCGGTGAGTGAAGCCGGGTCCTGGTGAGTGAAGCCAGGTGATTGAAATCTCGGTGAGTGAAGCCGGGTCCTGGTGAGTGAAGCCAGGTGATGGAAATCCCGGTGAGTGAAGCCGGGTCTGTGAGTGAAGCCAGGTGATGGAAATCCTAGTGAGTGAAGCTAGGTTGAAATCCCGGTGAGTGAAGCTGGGTCCCGGTGAGTGAAGCCGGGTGACCAAAACCCTGGTGAGTGAAGCCAGGTCCTAGTGAGTGATGCTAGGTTGGATAAAGTCCTAATTTGGAAAGGTTGGGTGAAAAGTCCTAGCTTGGAGGGCTAGGTGAAAAGTCCTAACTTGGAGGGTTAGGTGCAAATTCCCATCCTGGAGAATTAGGTGAAAAAGTCCTGGCTTGGAGGGTCAGGTGCCTAGCTTGGAGGGCTAGGTTGGATGATGTTCTAACTCGGAAGAGTTGGGTGAAAAGTCCTAGCTTGGACGGCTAGGTGAAAAGTCTTAGCTTGGAGGGCTAGGTGAAAAGTCCTAACTTGGAGGGTTAGGTGCAAATTCCAACTTGGAGAGTTAGATGGAAAAATCCTTAGCTTGGAGGGCTAAGGTGGATGAATTACTAGCTTGGAGGGCTAAGGTTGAGTCTCTGGATCGGTCTGGTGACCGATCAGGGACATTGGCACGCTGCTCCTTAGTGGATCGGTCTGGTGACCGATCCAGCTATGTCTGATCGGACTGGTGATCGATCAGGGAGCGCACAGTGAGATTGGGAGTTTACTGTGTGGCTCCTGATCGGACCGGTGACCGATCAGGGAGCAGGCTGCTTCCTTGCTGTCTTGCTCCTGATCGGTCTGGTGACCGATCAGGGAGCAAACGGTGAGTGAGTTCCCTTGCTAATCAAAGTCCTGGATCGGTCCTGTGACCGATCAGGGATCTTGGATCTGATTAAAAAATCACTGTTCATCTGCCCTGATCGGTCTGGATGACCGATCAGGCTTCACTCTGATCGGTCTGGTGACCGATCAGGCGTGTATAGCCGCGAGAGCTGGGAATCCCAGTGAAGCAGTGGATCGGTCTGGTGACCGACCCACACGCCTTGGATCGGTCCGGTGACCGATCACTTTAATTCAAATATGCTGTCAGAAGTCTGTTTTCACTGCCGATTCTCTGCTACTTGCTGATTTCTTTTTGATATGCATTGCTAAGCCTCTGTTGGAGTGTGCAGGTGATAGCAGGTGATTCAAACACTCAAGGAGGGTCAATGGGAGGCTTTCCTTGGAGCAGGTTTGGATCTATTGGGTTTTCAGGTCTCAACGGCGTCTGGCGCAACTGGCAACTGACGAAGGCGCGGCTGGCAACTGACGGAGGCTCAGCTGGAGGAGTGTCCAGTGGATTGAGTGCTCAGAGAGGTCAGTGGGTCAGGGTGTGAGTCAGTGGTGCTGATGGAGCTGGCGACGTTGAGCCGGAGCTTAAGAGACAAAGCTGGATGCAGAGGAGCTGAGGCGAGACAGACAGAAAACTTGGGAAGTTGTGGCTGGGCTGTGTTCGTGCTCTCTGTTGCTTTGTGCTTAAGCGATCTTGTTACATTCCTGTGAGAGCTTTGTGAGTGTTCCTTCTTGTATGATCTCCTGTACTCAAGTTATATCATCCGTGAGATCTGTGGAGTGGTTTCTCCACCGAGAAGGAGGCTCTATCTTATCCGAGTTCACCGGGGCTTGATCTGCCGACGATCAAGGGATCACCCACCTTACGGGCACACCAAGGAGTAGGGGCAAGTTATCCCCGAACCTTGTATATCGAGGTGTTAGCGTTGGTTTGATTCCTTTCTCTGTTTTTTTTTTCCTGTTGCATTTTGTTTCCGCTGCTACTAATCTGATCACAGGAAGAAAGTTTTAAAAGAGGGGGTGATTTGAGTGTCTGCTATATTCACCCCCCTCTATAGCCATCTCGTACCCAACAAGTGGTATCAGAGCTTGAGGCTCTGTTCACGGCTTAACATCCGAGAGTTTACAAAAAGATGGCTGGAAGAGAAAGCTACAGCACAAACCGAGTCCATTCTTTGACGGCACAGATTTTTCATATTGGAGGTCAAGGATGGAGTTCTATCTCAAGACCAATATCAGTTTGTGGTTTGCCGTGAAGGAGGGCTTCATCCTTCCAAGAGATGGTGAAGGAAAAGAGCTAGACTTCTCCATGTGGTCAGCTGAGCAAATCAAAAAGGGAGAAGCGGATGCTAAGGCTGTGGTCACCTTGCAATGTGGAATGACTAAGGACCAACTCATCAAAGTTGGTCCATTTACAAGTGCAAAGGACCTATGGAACAAAATCTTTGAGCTCCATGAGGGAACTCAAGACACCCGGAGAGCCAAGAAAGATTTGCTTCACAGTCAACTCCAAAACCTCACCATGGGAGAAAATGAAAAGGTAAGTGAACTCCATGGACGGTTTAAAGAAGTGTTGAATGGTCTCCACTCCATTGGTGAAGAGGTAGAAAACCGAGACCTAGTGAGGTATGTCCTTAAATCATTTCCTAGGAATGCCTTATGGTCATCCATGGTGGATGCTTACAAGGTTTCTAAGGACTTATCTTTTGTTAAGTTAGAGGACTTATTTTGTGAGATGGAGCTACATGAGATCTCTAACCAAGGCCCCAAGGAGAAAGGGTTTGCTTTTGTGGCAGGAAACAAAAGGAAGAAGAAGATTGACAAGGAGGAGGAGGACATCCACTGTCACGTGGCTCTAGTGGCACTACAAGAGTCAAAGGAGGAGAGTGATGAATCAAGTGACTCCTCAACCGCGCCTTCATCATCTTCGGATGATGAAGAGGTAATTTCTCCGGAGTTAGACAAATGCTATAGAACAATAGCGTGCTTGACAAAAATGCTTAAGAAATCTAAGGCCAAAGTCAAAGCATTAAATTTGGAAATAAAAGAATTGAAATCCTTTAAGGTTGAGGACATTGATGATTTACATGATAAATCCCTTGAAAATGAAAATAAGGACTTGAAGAGAGAAGTTGAAAACCTCTAGAATGTTCTTGAGAAGTTTTCAACAAGCTCTAAAACATTAGATATGATACTCAACTCACAAAGGGCGATGTACAACAAGGTTGGTTTGGGTTACCAACCTAAAGAACCTAGTGTCATATCTTTAATGTCAAAACCTATTTTAGATCATCAAATGATTCTAAGATTCGAAAAGTCAAAAAGAAATTGACTAAGACATGGGTGCCAAAGTCATTCATTATAGATTCTTTAGGTCCCAAAATTTGGGTACCTAAAACCTCTATATTTAGAATTGTATAGCTTTGATTGAGGGGGAGCATCTATCAACATGGGTGGTTGATATTTGGTGCTCCAAACCCATGACCAATAAAAAAAAATGTCATTCACGTGATTAGTTATGGAAAATTCGAATTAAGTGCTTTGATCTTCATTGTCTTAGCCCTTATAACAATATGATCTCTTGGCTAGTGAGTTATGAAATCTCATTTGGGCAATAAGGAAACTTTTCATGCAATGAATGATAGTATATCCATGCTTCAAATTAAATCTACAAGTTTTGGAAAAATTATATATATTGCATGAACGGTTTAGATTGACACATAACTTGTGTATACCATGGATTGCTTGAGTTGATCAGTTTTATTATTGAATTTTATGGTTCAAGCTTAAGTGTTCTTATTTTTTAGATGAACCTAGATGAGTATGCCATGATTTACATTATGTGCTATTCATGATTATGAATTTTATGATGGATGTATACAAACCTTGGAATCTTGGCACAAACATGTTATAAACATACCTTGAACTGATCAGAATTTAGAAATTGATCATAGTTTGATACAAATTTGATACAAGCATGTTTTTGAAAGGTTGATCATACTTTTGTTTGTATCATGAAATTTGATCATACCTTGTGTATCATGAAATTTGATCATATTTGGAATATTTTGATTCACACATGATCATGCCAAGAACATGCTTAGAACATAACTGATCATACAAACCTGGTTTTGTGACTCAAGTTCATGATTAAGAACATACTCATCATGCTTTGACACAGATCATGACATATATCTTGATTAAGGGAACCCTTAGGACCAAATGGATTAACATTAATTGAATTAGGGTTTAGGAATGGTTGAGATTTGAAACAAAGTTGATTTCACAGTTTCTGAAACTGAAAAACCATTCAGTATCATCCCTGATCGGTCCACCGACCGATCAGGGGTGCTTCTGATCGGTCTGGTGACCGATCAGACCAACTCTGATCAAGGAACTCCCAGATCGTTCCAAATTGATCCAAAACCTCCTCAAACCAACTCCTTTTCATCAAATTGTATCAGTGTAATGATCATACCACCAACAAAACTGATATACACAAATCCGTTTACAAATGAAACATATTTGATCATCCATTGATACAAACCTGGTACTAAGGAAGCACAAAATTGTTCAAGTGATACAAACCTGGTACTTAATAGTGATTTGATACAAACCTATGTTGGAATGTTCAAATTCATAAGAAAGGGTTTGTTTGAGTCATGACTCTTGTTCTTAATATCGTGTTTCAGAAATTTTTCTGAAATATCGAATATTAATAGAGTCCACTTCACTGTTACGGAATGCAAATTGTCAATGCAGTCTGATCAGGAACGTATCAGAGGTTCAGAAATTTTTCTGAAATCTGATCGCTCCCCAGACAAATCAAAAATTTTTCTGTATCGATCATCAGTCTGATGGAACTGCGATAATTATTGTCATATGAATCATATACACACTTGACCACAATATTATTCTGTATATGTTTTCATGTGCGAATCAAAAAACTATCCTTTGATTATTCTGGGTTTGGGGAGAGACCCATGTTTGGGGGGAGGTATGTTCAAACTTAATAACCATACCCTTTTCGATGTTTGACAAAGGGAGAGAAAATGGTTGATTAAGTTTATGGTTATTATAGGGGGAGGATCATGATTCCCTTATGAGAATTGAACGGACTTAAATTGATTGATACCTAAACTTAAATCGGGTTGTCAAACAACAAAAAGGGGGAGATTATTGATGCCGTCTGGCCCGGTTGTTGTTTTGGTGTTTGACAATGATTTAAGTTTGGTTGGTGGAAATCTCGGTGAGTGAAGCCGGGTCCTGGTGAGTGAAGCCAGGTGATGGAAATCCCGGTGAGTGAAGCCGTGTCCTGGTGAGTGAAGCCAGGTGGTGGAAATCCCAGTGAGTGAAGCCGGGTCCTGGTGAGTGAAGCCAGGTGATGGAAATCCCGGTGAGTGAAGCCGGGTCCTAGTGAGTGAAGCCAGGTGATGGAAATCCTAGTGAGTGAAGCTAGGTTGAAATCCCGGTGAGTGAAGCTGGGTCCCGGTGAGTGAAGCCGGGTGACCAAAACCCTGGTGAGTGAAGCCAGGTCCTAGTGAGTGAAGCTAGGTTGGATAAAGTCCTAATTTGGAAAGGTTGGGTGAAAAGTCCTAGCTTGGAGGGCTAGGTGAAAAGTCCTAACTTGGAGGGTTAGGTGCAAATTCCCATCCTGGAGAATTAGGTGAAAAAGTCCTGGCTTGGAGGATCAGGTGCCTAGCTTGGAGGGCTAGGTTGGATGATGTTCTAACTCGGAAGAGTTGGGTGAAAAATCCTAGCTTGGAGGGCTAGGTGAAAAGTCCTAGCTTGGAGGGCTAGGTGAAAAATCCTAACTTGGAGGGTTAGGTGCAAATTCCCAACTTGGAGAGTTAGATGGAAAAATCCTTAGCTTGGAGGGCTAAGGTGGATGAATTCCTAGCTTGGAGGGCTAGGGTTGAGTCTCTGGATCGGTCTGGTGACCGATCAGGGACATTGGCACGCTGCTCCTTAGTGGATCGGTCTGGTGACCGATCCAGCTATGTCTGATCGGACTGGTGATCGATCAGGGAGTGCACAGTGAGATTGGGAGTCTACTGTGTGGCTCCTGATCGGACCGGTGACCGATCAGGGAGCAGGCTGCTTCCTTACTGCCTTGCTCCTGATCGGTCTGGTGACCGATCAGGGAGCAAACGGTGAGTGAGTTCCCTTGCTAATCAAAGTCCTGGATCGGTCCTGTGACCGATCAGGGATCTTGGATCTGATTAAAAAACCACTGTTCATCTGCCCTGATCGGTCTGGGTGACCGATCAGGATTCATTCTGATCGGTCTGGTGACCGATCAAGCTTCACTCTGATCGGTCTGGTGACCGATCAGGCTTCACTCTGATCGGTCTGGTGACCGATCAGGAGTGTATAGCCGCGAGAGCTGGGAATCCCAGTGAAGCAGTGGATCGGTCTGGTGACCGACCCACACGCCCTGGATCGGTCCGGTGACCGATCACTTTAATTCAAATATGCTGTCAGAAGTCTGTTTTCACTGCCGATTCTCTGCTACTTGCTGATTTCTTTTTAATATACATTGCTAAGCCTCTGTTGGAGTGTGCAGGTGATAGCAGGTGATTCAAACACTCAAGGAGGGTCAATGGGAGGCTTTCCTTGGAGCAGGTTTGGATCTATTGTGTTTTCAGGTCTCAACGGCGTCTGGCGCAACTGGCAACTGACGAAGGCGCGGCTGGCAACTGACGGAGGCTCAGCTGGAGGAGTGTCCAGTGGACTGAGTGCTCAGAGAGGTCAGTGGGTCAGGGTGTGAGTCAGTGGTGCTGATGGAGCTGGCGACGTTGAGCCGGAGCTTAAGAGACAAAGCTGGATGCAGAGGAGCTGAGGCGAGACAGACAGAAAACTTGGGAAGTTGTGGTTGGGCTGTGTTCGTGCTCTCTGTTGCTTTGTGCTTAAGCGATCTTGTTACATTCCTGTGAGAGCTTTGTGAGTGTTCCTTCTTGTATGATCTCCTGTACTCAAGTTATATCATCCGTGAGATCTGTGGAGAGGTTTCTCCACCGAGAAGGAGACTCTATCTTATCCGGGTTCACCGGGGCTTGATCTGCCGACGATCAAGGGATCACCCACCTTACGGGCACACCAAGGAGTAGGGGCAAGTTATCCCCGAACCTTGTATATCGAGGTGTTAGCGTTGGTTTGATTCCTTTCTCTGTTTTATTCTTCCTGTTGCATTTTGTTTCCGCTGCTACTAATCTGATCACAGGAAGAAAGTTTTAAAAGAGGGGGTGATTTGAGTGTCTGGCTATATTCACCCCCCCTCTATAGCCATCTCGTACCCAACACAAACATCTATATATTAGATATCACCAATGCAATAGGTGTCCAACCATTTCAGGCCCAATGACCCTAAAAGGCCTAATGTGTGATTTCTTCGCGGTTCTTCATTATTACATTTTAACACCTCGGAGAAGTCCAAATAAACAATGGATGGCAAATTTGAACTCCTTGTAACCTCAGAAATCCACAGAAACTGAAATTTTTACAATCGGAGCTCTCTAGGTCAATCAGTGACCTTTTAGGGTCATTGGGGCTGAAATGGAAACATTTCAGCCCCAATGACCCTAAAAGGCCATTGATTGACCTAGAGAACTCCGATTGTAAAAATTTCAGTTCCTGTGGATTTCTGAGGTTACAAGGAGTTCAAATTTGCTATCCATTATTTATTTGGACTTCTCCGAGGTGTTAAAATGTAATAACAAAGAATCGAAAAAAGACTCTTAATATTGGGCACGTTGGGCCTGAAATGGAAACATTTCAGCCCCACGTTGGACCTGAAATGATTCCATTTATATATATATATATATTTATGGTTCTTCTATATTACATCATAGATAATTAAAATTTTATAAAATTTAAATTTATAAATTATTATAATTAAATAACACTAATAACTAAAAACATTATATAAATATTACAATACATAAAATAAAAAATATAAATTAAACACATCTACATCAGATATTTTTTTTAATTTTTTCAATCATTTTTTCATGTATATAAAGTTGTCATAGCATCGTTTCGCTAGTATCCTTCATGAAAATTTTATAATCCTTATGAAAGATCTCGACTTCCCGCATAACTATTTTTTACATTTGATATGCTGTAATATTTTACCATTCTTTGCCGAGATATTTTATTCCATTGTATCGCCCTCTCCGACTTAGGATTTGCCTTTCCTCTTTGCTGTCTTTTGTCCTCTCAGACGAATGCGACCCTCAGAATCATCCATATGAATACTCGTATCTGGATTTGATGCTGAAGTGTTCCCTCCTGAATCGGAAGTTCTTGCTTGTGAATAATAATGTGAGCTGATAACTTTTTGTCAAAGTTCCAGTAGGCTGATGCTTGTTGTAGTAATCAGCTATACATTTTCAAAAAACTTGATCCTTCTGGTCACTATCAATAAATACGTCGGTGTTGATAGTTGCCCATGACTTCAGAAGGATCATGTCTTCATCGACAGACAAAAATTTTCGTTTCAGATCATTTGTCTCTTGTTCAACTTCACGCTCTTCTTGTGATGAGTGCAGTGACAATATATATATGTCAATTTTTATTATTAAATGAAAAATTAAAATGAAAAATAATTTTATTTCATCATGGATTCATATCAATATAAGATATACTATTATTTTTTATAATATAAGATATTAATGGTCATCATAAGTTTTATAATGATGGTGAATGTGGATGCGATCTAAAGTTTATTTTGCTTTGATAGGGGTGTGTCAGGCCTATGCTATAGTGCAACACACAAGCGACACATGAAAACTTTAGTAGCAAGCTACTGTGACAGGTCATCCCCCATATAAAAATTAATTTAATATCAAAGTAGACCAATGACCCACGTATCAAATATTAAACTGATAAGAACAGATACTACACTTGATCTTAGCCAAAAGGCCGAGAAAGGTATGAGTTACTTTACCGTTCTTTGTCCATTTTTATAATTGCTCTGTGTGTAATTCGCCTTGGTAACTTCAGATGTTGGACTATCATTTTTCTTATATCAACTCAAGGGAAGCTAAAGACCTATATTTTATTAAAATTAAATTAAATTTATTTTTTATGTACTTTACTGTAATCATTATAACTTATTTAAAATTTTAATTTTGGAAATTTAAAAATATAATTTCAAATTAAAATTTGAAATTATCTTTTTTGAATTTGATAAATTATTTTTTAAAATTTTAATTTTGGATTAAGATATGAATTTTTCTTTTTAGGATTTGTAATTATATATTTTCTTTTGAATTTGTATTTTTAATTATAAATTTTTTATTTAGAAAATTTAATTTTGGATTAAGATATGAAAATTTCTTTTTAGGATTTGTAATTATATATTTTCTTTTGAATTTATATTTTTAATTATAAATTTTTTATTTATATTCGGTTTAGGCGGGAATCCTAAACTCCCTGTGAATGTCACGTCTGCATGCAAAACTGTGTTTTATAGATATTAATAGATAGATAGATAGATAGATTCCAATGCATCTAATAACTATCTTCTTTAATGAATAGGTATATTTATATTCTTCTTTTAAATTCCAATGCATCTAATAATTATCTTCTTTAATGAATAGGTATATTCTTCTTTTAAATTCCAATGTATCTAATAACTATCTTCTTTAATGAATAGGTATATTTATATTCTTCTTTTAAGTTCCAATACATCTTATTTATCTTTGGTATACGAGTTGACTGCATATGATAATGCGCCTTAGTTTGAAATTTGAATTTCAAAGGGATAGCTACTGTCTATATATACTCATTCCTGTTAACACATCTTCACCCATAGTCTATAGCAACTATCCTCTTCACTCTTCGTGGCTAACAGTTTATTTTTTGATCTTCTGCTTTATAGCTTTAACCATGACAAATCGGTACCATTTCTCTACCTATCTATATGTCTTATCAATTCTGTACAATTCTTAATCCATCATGTTTCCTATTAATAAACCGATGACATTATTTCTTTCCAGGTATGATTTGGTTAAAGATATTAATGTTGGTCCTGAGCATTAAGATAGGAGTTCCAATGATTCTTTTAAGAAACATAGACCAATCAAATGACATTTGCAATTGGACACGGCTACAAATTAGAAGATTGGGAAATCATGTTAGAGAATGTGAAGTTCTTACAGGGAATAGAATCAGACAGATTGCTTTGATTCCAAGAATGGCTATGGTACCAAGCAATGATATCATTCCTATTAAATTTCAAAGAAGACAATTCCCTTTGATAGTTTCTTTTGCTATGACAATTAATAAGTCTCAAGGTCAAACTCTATCTTTTGTTGGGTTATACTTATCGAGGGCTGTATTTACACATGGACAATTATATGTAGCCTTTTCAAGAGTTAAAAGCAAAACATGTTTGAAGGTTCTTATTCGGAATCATGAAGGACTTTCAGAAAATTACACAACTAATGTTGTTTATAGAGAAATTTTCGACAATTTTAGATGTTAAGGTATGTATTCGTTGAATCTAATTTATTTAACAACATCCTACTTTTGTTATTTAACTGCTAGACTTAAATTTTCATAATTTGATTTATGCAAAAACATTTTACATAGGACATGCTGAATTGGAAACTTATTCATCTAGGAGCACTTGAGCCAATCAAGAGGCAATGACAACAATAATGTCACATCACAAATGTTGTTGCTTTCAGATTGTATTTCTTGAATTTCCTGAATCTTGTGAGTTTCTACAATTGTTGGATGAAAGTACTATTCATTTGAGTGCATGCTGCAGTAAATACTCATAAATTATCGGGAGTTTTTTTTTTATTTTGCACGTCTAACATTGTTCTTATATTGACATGAATATATCCATCATGTAATAAAATTACTATTCATTTTAATTTTTCATTTAATAAAAAAAATTATCATATATATATTATCACTAAACATGTTATTTGAATTGTGTAAGATTCCCGTATATCGCACGGGTATTACACTAGTTATACAGTAAAATACAGACAAATAAATCACGAGAGATATTTTACTCAAGCACGATGACTCTTTACACGAGAAAGATCAAATATTTGACGTGGTATTCTAATATCTATTGAAACAAATATTCATCCGTGTTAACCTGAACCGTGAGAACACCCATCATGCTATTAAATTGATTCATCATGGCAACAAAATGTAAGAAATCTTGATATTCAGCTGATCAAAGCTAACAGCATTAAAAACATTAAGATCCTTCCTACGTGAACAAACTTTACTATTGATATATAAGCAAGAACTCTAGTGCTGCACAAGAACTCTACGATTGATTGATTTAAGCACCTGCTGAATGATATAAGAAAGAACTCTAGTGCTGCACAAGAAAATAAGAAACATATAAATGAGCATTGCGCAGGAGCAAAGTTTAGATATTTCCTCATACGTACCGAACATAACTGTAAGATAAACACTACGACAATCGTTCTATCTATTGGTCATTACCAACTATTTTCTTCATGATAAGAAAACTAAAAGAAGAGATCCAGGTGCCAATCCATGTCAGTCAAAGTGGCGTCTCGAGGTCAGGCCTTTGATCAATCATCTTTGAAGTTGAATCATCGGGGAAGGCATCAGGATGGGCAGCCTTCAGTTTTGCCTTGATGTTCCTGCAGGTCAACACGAATAGCAAAAAAAGAACAATGATCCTTCATTTCTAGCAGGCAATGGAACAATCGCGCAACTGATTTTTCGAATCTGAAACGAGAAGGAATGGAGGGACTTGGGGGGCACACCTGAGCTTCATGAAGATGTGGTCTAGATCGGATTTCATGGATTTCAAGAGTCGAACATTTCTTGTTAAGTCACCCGAAACCTCAGTATAGCACCGTTCTGAGAACTCATTGAAGTGTGAAAGAACTGCATTACTGTCCTGCAATCTTCCCAATCTGCAATGAGTGGAAGCAGTAAGGAAAATGCCAACTGGTACATTATCTTTAGTTAATGGGGCATCAGAGACTGACGAAAAATTTTCAAGACATGGAGCATTTGTATGCTGATGAGTATATAGGCGCATTAGAGGCGGATGCAAAATGTCTTAGAAATGGAGCATTTGTATACTGATGAGTGTATAGAATGACTTGCTAAGGAAAAGTGGATTCCATGCTATTATACAGAAACAAAAATAGATGTCTATAAATAACACAGAGTCGAATCATATTATACCAAAAATGAGGAGGTGAAAGAGCAGTCTGGGCAATGAGGCACCAGCGTGTTGAGATGGGGTGTATCAATTCATGCAGCATAGTAAAGAGGACGTTCTTGTAGATCATATGAACGTCTGATAGAGCTGAAGCAGAGATATTAGCATCTAAGCAACAAGCGTTATTTCCTAAGTGAGATGAGCTTAAATTTTGGTCTAAAATACAGAGATTACAAGAATCACACTAAACCATTGAAAACATTCAAACAAGGATTGTTAGCTTATGAAACAAGTCATCCGTTTCAACTAACATCAACTTAAGGCCTTTCGATTTTTAGGTGTATAAGATTGTCATTTTTAACACTCGTCCAGAAAATTTTAGTCTGTTCTGTTCTATTTTCTACCACAAATTGTATGAGACTCCATCATACACAAAGGATTCTAAACACTTATCTGTTAGATTTCTTTGCTCCTCTGCACAACAACAATATTCATATGAGATTCACCTGTAGTTTTTTGTCTGTCAGAACTTCATCAATCTGATTGATGAGTTGTCTAAAGAAGATTTATGAGGTGAGGAGGAGCAACCATCAAACCAATCTCGACTTAGATTCCTCTAACATAGTGCATATATGATATGAAGGAGAATGTTTCTATAACCTTCTCCTAAATCTGATCTCTTGTTTCCTGTTATATTCCTCAATCATCAGCACACAAATACGTCCCATCATCATCAGCTTGTTTACCTCATTAAGCAACATAACTCAATCCTCACACACAGTTTGCATCATAAGCACCAAGCAAGAAAGAAATTTAACAATTATACGGTGCCAAATTAGATTCCTTTAAAAAAAAAAATCTAGGGATGTCTCAGAAATCAATTAGGAGAAAATTCATGAAAATCAGATACTGATAATTCTGATTTCACACAGTATTTTGATCGTAGGAACAATAAATCAGATGCTATTAATCTACGAGATGACATATCATTTTCAGAGTTCATATCCAACGAAACATAAAGCAAAGGAACTGAGCAGTGGGGTAGAGGTTCAAGATTAACAGATAAATAGCAATCGCGGTGTCAAGACGAGGGAATTACATGAAATACTGAAGCTTCTTGATAGACTCAACATCTTGGGCGTTCACTAGGGTTCCGAATTGGCGAGAGACCTCTTCAGACGCCGCCTGATGCACTCACTCTCCTCCAATCCCGTCTCCCCTCCCCTTGCCGCCATATTTGTTTTACCCTAATAAAAATGTCGGCTTTCCTCGCATCAAGAGATGCAACAAATTAATCAGAGATCAAGGGCTAAGACTTACCCACCAGACAGACGATCACCCCTCGTCGAGTTGATGCAAAGATCGCTTTTTTCTCATGCGAGAGAATCGAGCGAAACCGCCTTCTACTGCTGCAGCCTCTGAGCCTCGCCGTGCACAAAATCCAGACACAGAGAAAGAGGGAGAGAGGAATAGATCAAAAACCAACTCCAGCAGGCGATCTGCTCTGCACTAGCAAGAAGGATGCGCTATTTCGATCAGCCTTTGTGGAGGAGCTGAGTCGAGCATGGCCATCTCGAACGGCTCCGCCATTATCAATCGCCGGGTTCATTACCGCCGAGTCAATAAAACATCGCCACCGCACATTTGTGTAACTGAAGCATCTAAACCGTTAAAATTTAAAGCTTTTATCGCCATTGAATAAGGGCTTAAATTAATTAAACAATACTATCTTAAATTAATTAAAGGGGCGCTTGATATACATTCGGCAATTGGAATGATAATGAGTTTTGATTGAGGAGTTTATGAATTTAGTAATAACCTAGTGGGGGCTGGGTTATAAAATCAAGGGTATCATATTTATATTTTGATTCTGATTCTTATATACCAAGCATCATAAATGGGAATGAAATAGATTTCATTCCTATTCTTGCCTTCTAAACCCGCATACTAAACATACTATTGAAAACGGATTTTAATTAATTAAACAATATCCCAGAATTAAGAATTTGTCTGAGAGCAATGATACGCTCAGTAAAAATGAATATCTTAGTAAAAACTTTAATCGTCAATTGATGACATATTCTGTTGGAGCAATCTAGGTACCTTGGATTTTAATATTTGGGCAAAGGTTTAAGTTAGTATTATTATTGTATTTGATATTCATTGTGAGTATGGAGGATATAGGTACAACATAGGAGAAAAGTCCAAGTGATAACTTGACAAAGGAAAATCTGACAATAAGGATCGAGGTTGAAGGAAGCTCCAGAAGGCAAAGCGTGAAGGATGGAGGGCATCCAAGGGACGCAAGGCTAATGAAGGAGACTAGAAGGCTAGGTCTAGGTTGGTCGGGCGAGAACAAATGCTGAGTAATTGTACTCAGGGTTAAAACCCTAGATTTAGAGTTTGGACAGTCGACTGTTGCATATAGCAATCGACTGGTGTAAGGCACATAAAGATCAGTCGACTAATCTTCTGTGCAGTCGACTGGTGTCGACTGAAATTCGAACGTTGGGTTGTAACGTTCGAATCCGAGTGAACTAGTCGACTGGTATTGGCACCAGTCGACTGGTAATGACTGTTTCAGGTTGACCTCTATTTAAGAGAGCTCGATTTGGCTGGGCAAAGGTTGACAAAATAAACTTAGATGAGACTTATTAGTAGTCTACAAGTGCTCAGGTGTTGTGGCAAGGTTGTAGAGAGGTTTCTCCACCCACAAGGAGCGACGCGAGCTAGCCGAAGGCTTTCCATGGAGTAATCCACCGATGGATCAGGATCATCCACCTTACGGACAGCCGTGGAGTAGCAGTAACATCTTCGAACCACGTAAAGATTTGGTGTTAGCGTTTGTTTATATGTATTGTTTATAGTTCCGCTTGCGCACGCTAACACGTGTAGGAAGAACCGACAAATCTAGTGGGTGATCGGCTATTCACCCCCTCTAGCCGTACACACCGGTCCCAACAAGTGGTATCAAAGCCGAGGTCACTTGTCTTTGGACTAACTGCCAGGAGAGCAAAGACGCTAGAGGAAGATGGACTCGGAAGGTCTGCTAGGATGGGATACTCAGATCCCACCTCCATATGATCGAGATGACTTCGATTATTGGAGGAAGCGGTTGGAGACTTGGTTTCAAATGGATTAGGACTATTGGACCGCATTGGAGGTTCCATTCGAGGCTCCAAGGGACAAGAAGGGGAAACACCTCCGACTTCAGTATTGAACCAAGGATCAAAAGGAGGATGCGGTGACGGATAAAGAGGTAACGAGAATTATTTTAAACTTATTACCTTCTTATATTGTGTCTCGTGTAGGTGATTACAAGAATGCCTATGAGCTATAGAGAAAGATAATAACTCTACACGAAAATTCTACACAAGGACATAGAGGGGAGAAGCCCAAGGAAAAGGGGTCATTGGTCCAAGAGAAGGAGAATGTCCAATCAGAAGTTGAATCGAGTTCAACATCTGAAGAGGAGGAGGAAGTAGAATCGTCCACATCCTCAAGTAAGGAAGAAATAGAAGA
Organism: Boesenbergia rotunda; assembly: GCA_024364735.1. Classification (NCBI taxonomy): domain Eukaryota; kingdom Viridiplantae; phylum Streptophyta; class Magnoliopsida; order Zingiberales; family Zingiberaceae; genus Boesenbergia; species Boesenbergia rotunda. The sequence goes on along the minus strand of JAGFNQ010003737.1, from coordinate 101,466 downwards.
TGTCTCCACTTCAATGATTAAGGGGGAGGAGAGACCATTGAATATCGTTTTTTGTCGTGTTACGGTTTCAAATACAATTTAAGTACCGAATTCCTCTAAACTAATGTAGCATAGAGTAACTCGAGTCGTCTCCCAACGAATGTAGTTGGTACATGATAATTCTCATGATCGTATTTTATTGCTTTTGGATTTTTGATATCAAACTGGGGTTTGATTTGAGCGTTAATACTACGAACAGAAATAGAGAAGCAGGTATGAAATCTAGTTCTACTTAAGGAAAGACAATGCAGGTAAGGAAATCTAGTTTTACTGACTACAATTGCAGCAAGGTACAAGACAACTTGAAATTAAACATCAACAAAACTGAACACGGAAAATAACCTACAGCATTAAAGAAAACTAATCTAACCTAACTTAATTGCATGTAAATGAAGACATGAAACTTAAAACAATGAAAGAGCAATACAAAACAAGATTTAACCAACTAAGAAACATCCAAATTGAAATTAACTATTCTAGAAAGCATTTAATCGAACACATGATAGACAAGATTGTAATTTCTTCGAGCAAGTGCAAATTGAAATGGGAAAGGATCATCAAATACAAACATTCACTCAATCAAACACATAGCAATTCAAACTATCTCATAACAATAGAATCTGAAATAATTGTTCTCAGGGGCATTTTATCAAACACGAATGGAGCATGATCTAAATGGCTTAAAGTATGTGCCAATTGATATGGAAAAGTTCTTTCAACTACAAATATTCAACATCCACACATAACATTCATCAAATAAGATCAATCTTCAACTGACAATACAATTAAACCACCAGTTAATCCACTCTAATGAGCTGCTGCAAAACTTCTATGAGAGAATTGAACTGCCGAAGACAATTCTGTAGAGAAATGAACTGCTGAAACGAAATGATGAAGAGCTGTTGAATTGAAACTGATGAAGAGCTTCTGGAATTGGAGAACTACTGCTGGGAATTAAAGTTGTGCTGTAATGAAATGAATCTGGCTACTGGATCTGAAGAAGTAAAGCTGTGAATGAAGAAAAATCTGTCGGAATTGAACCCTGTGAAGAAGAAATGCTGAAGAATTGGATCAGAAAAGATGCTGGAATTGGAAAACTACTGAAATCGAATTGCTATAAATGAAAACTACTGAAATCGAATTGTTGTAAATGAAAGCTAAGCTGTTGAGAAGTAATTGCTGGAAAGAAATTCGGATCTGATGTAAAACTGCTGAAATTGAAATGCTGTAAAAGAAAGCAAATGAAGAAACTGCTGTAAAGGAATTGATCGCCGGCGGTGAAGACGATGAAAGCTTGATCGAGTCGGGAACCCCTCGACTCGAGAGAAAGCTTCGGTGGAGATGGTCAACTAGGGCCCAAACCCCGTGCCCTAGCTCGTGCAATTGCGTGTGGTGGAGATGGCTGGCTTCTCTCCGAACCCCGAAAGAGAAAACCCTTACTCTCTCTTCTCTTCGAATCCCGACAGAGAAGAGGTGGAGATGGAATACCGGCCGGCGGTGATGTGACGATGAAAACCGCCGGCGATGAGGGTGGAGAGATGAGTCGCGTGTGTGTCGAACGATGCCCTAGCTCTGCGGTGGCTGCTTCCTTTTGTGTGTGTCCAATTGGCTGCGCGTGGGTTCGGTCAGCCAAGCCACAGCTCGTGTTTCAGCCCTGGGTTCAGTCAATCAGCTGAGTTCAATCAAGCCAAGCAGCTAGGTTCGGTCCAGTCAGCCAAGCCACAGCTCGAGTTCGATTCACCCAGCTTGGGTTCAGTCCAACAGTGTGGTTCAGCCAAACCAAGCCAACAGTCAACCAGCACTTGGTTCAGCCAATCTTTAATTCCTTAGCAACAGACGACTGAGATCGATTTGGCTTCATCCAATGGTCGGATCTCATCCGATCTGATCCAAAATTTGATGATGTTGATCAAGGGTCAGGATCTGCCTCCCAGTAGCTCGGATCCTCCAAATTTGCAACGGATGGCTCAGATCAACCTAATCTTTGAATGAACGATCTACATCCTTCTGATCTCGATCCAACGGCTGATTGATCTCTGATTTGGATGAAACCTTCAGATCTTGATATATGACCATAATTGATTCTATCTTGAACTCGGATTGACCAGAAGTTGACCGATGGCTCAGATCTAGCCGTTCTCTGGAATGGACGGCTCATATTAATTCGATGCTTGATCCCTTTGATCTGGATCCAATCCTGACTCAAGTCTGACCCAATTTGATCTAGGTCCATGATCAATTGAAGCCTACAAAATGATATTCAAATTTAGTGCCAAAAATATCCCAAATATACAAAGATTAGAATTAAAAGCCAAAATGAAGGGAATACATGAAACCTAATACAATTGCAAACTTAAGCATATAAGGCTACGTTTGGTAGGGGGTAATATAATCGGGTCTGTAATGTAATCAAGTTTGTAATGTAATGTAATGTAATCTTGATTACATTGTTATGTTTGGTAATGAGTTGTATGTAATCTTCGATAACCATTACAAGTTGGATTCCTTTGTTTGGTGAGGGGTAATCCATCCTGTAATGTAATCTAGATTGACCGACGACCGCCGCCGACCGGCCGGGGACCGCCGGCCGGCGACCGGCGGCGGCCGGCCGGCAACCGGCGGCGGCCGGCCGGCGACTGGCCGGTGACCGGAGACGGCCGGCCGGCGGCTGACCGGCGGTCGACCGGCGGCGGCCGGCGACCGGCCGGCGACCGGCGACCGGCCGCCTCCTTTGTTTGGTGAGGGGTAATCCATCCGGTAATGTAATCTAGATTGACCGACGACCGCCGGCCGGCGACCGGCGACCGGTGGCGGCGGCCGGCGGCGGCGGCGACCGGCCGGCGACCGGCGGCGGCGGCCGGCCGGCGGTCGACCGGCAACCGGCGGAGGCCGGCCGGCGGCCGGCGACCGGCGGCGGCCGGCCGGCGACCGGCAACCGGCGGCGGGCGGCGGGCCGGCCGGCGACCGGCGGCGGCCGGCCGGCGACCGGCAACCGGCGGCGGGCGGCCGGCCGGCCGGCGACCGGCGACCGGCGGCGGCCGGCCGGCGGCCGGCGACCGGCGGCGGCCGGCCGGCGACCGGCGGCGACCTGCGGCTGCCGGCCGGCGACCGGCGGCGACCGGCCGGCCGGCGACCTGCGGCGACCGGCGGCGGCCGGCCGGCGACGCCGGCCGGCGACCGGCGGCGACCGACGGCGGCGGGCGGCCGGCGGGCGGCCGGCGGCCGGCCGGCGGCCGGCGTAATCAACAAAATGATGGTTATCAACCATCCTCAATGTCGGAGCAAGAAGAAGCCTCCACCTCCACCAAAGCAAAGTCAAAGGATCACATCATTTGCTTTAGGTGCAATGAGAAGGGACACTACAAGGACAAGTGTCCATTTGGTAAAAAGAAGGTAAACCTTAAACTCGATTCAAATAATTTGAAATCTAACATGAGTAGTAGAGATGGTGCAAAGAAGGATAAGAAGCATATAATTTGCTTCACGTGTGGTGAGCGAGGTCATTACCATTCAAAATGCTAAGGAAAAGAGAGCTCAAGATGCTAGGGCATTTAAATAAATTGGAGAAGATGAGGAGCTCAAATCAAGGGGAAGTTTCAAAGGTAAAAAGGAAGGTAATCCCTTATTTAAAATTTAATTCAATTTCAAATTCCTATATGCTTGCTAAAAATAATGTAAATTATTTACTCAAGCATAATCATGGATTTAGATATAATAATAAGAATAGGGTTAACAAGGTAGATAACCCTATAAAATCATTACCTAAGGCTAGACCTAATAAGACCAAAACTACTATGCCTAAGGTGAGAAAGGTAGTTGATGATCAAGACATTAATCCTAAGAATGGGAGACATATATGCCTAAAAAGGTGGGTAGGTTTAGGAATATCCAAGGTGGACATGTTGACTCTAGGGTTAGAGCTTTAGAGTTGGAAAATCAAGTCTTGAAGACAAGGCTTGAAGAAATGGAGAGAGTCCTAGATAGGTTCATTATTGGACTTAGGGGACTTGACATGTGTTTGAGTGTTCAAACTCCCAAAAGTCAAATTGAGTACCTCCAAGACCAAAAGAATGTCAAATGCTAGAAGGGCATAAGACATTGATAAGGGAGGAGTAATCAAAGATAAGACGTCTAAGATTAAGAAGGTAACGGTTGAGAGACAAGGATCACCGAAGGTACACCGGTGTGGCTTAATATCCTTGGATGAGTCACCTAGGGAGGTGGCTAAGGTTAAGAGCTCAAGGGAGATCTCTAGGAGTCAAATTGGGACCCAAGGTAAATGGATCTCAGGAGGATCTCTCCCGGAAGTCTAGATGCACCATAGAGTGTGCCAAAGGGTTTGGAGACGGATTTGAGTCTCAATTCTTAGGTTTTGGCACATTGGGTTTATATTTCATGCATGAAAATATGGCATTGGGGTCATATTGCATGAAAATTGATTTTTGATATGTAGATGTAATATAAACTAATGCTAGGGATGCATTATGGTTTGGTATGAGCAAATACATCAAGAGGAGACCAAAACTAGGACTTTAGATTAAGGTTCTATTGAACTATTTAGATAGTTTTGAATTTTATGTCAATCTTGGAATCCGAGAGATATATATTTTTAAATGTATTTTTCCCAAGTAGACACGGGTACCACAAACCTCTCCACAAAATTTGAGAATTTTTGGAGACTTGTGGAATTTCTGGTGCATTTCTGAAATTGGGTCAGAAATGCAGAAATGAACTGATATCAGGGTATCAGTCGACTGATGCAGGGGCAGTCGACTGATGCAGGGGGTAGTCGACTGATAATTTTATGAATTGGGATTTTTGACTAGGTCAGTCGACTGATACATACTGAAACTATTTTTCAACAGTCGAAAAGTGTCCTAATGATGTAAAATAAGTGTATAATCTTATGGGGGGTTAATACAATTTGTTTATGATCATTAAAGGTTAAAGAATCCAATAATTGGGATATTGTATGTGTTCTTTTTTATGTGTGACAAAGAGGGAGAAGTGTTGGTTTTAAGTGGGAAACCAACACACTTTTGCAAGAAATCTAAGCTCAAGAGGGAGCTTAAGTGAAGGGGGAGCATTTGTTGGCAAAGGAGGAGAAGTACCTTTGTAAGGAAAACCTACTCAAGGGGGAGTTTAGGTAGAAGGGGGAACCTAGGGTTAGGTTCCATGATAATATGCTTTGTTGTTGTTTCTCTAACTTAAACGGGTTGTCAAACATCAAGAAGGGGGAGATTGTTGGAGCAATCTAGTTACCTTGAGTTTTGATGTTTGGGCAAAGATTTAAGTTAGCATTATTGTTGTATTTGATATGTATTGTGAGTATGCAGGATATAGGTACAACATAGGAGAAAAGTCCAAGTGGAAACTTAGCAAAGGAAGATCCGACAACAACGACCGAGGCCGAAGGAAGCTCCAGAAGGCAAGATGTGAAGGATGAAGAGACATCCGAGGGACGCAAGGCTGATGGAGGAGGCTAGAATTCTAGGTTTAGGTTGGTCGGGCGAGGACGAGTGCTGAGTGACTGTACTCGGGGTTAAAACCCTATATTTATGGTTTGGGCAGTCGATTGCTGCATGTAGCAGTCGACCGGTGTAAGACATAGAAAGATCAGTCGACTGATATTCTGTGCAGTCGACTGGTGTCGACTGAAATTCGAAGTTAGGCTGTAACGTTCGAATCCGAGTAGACCAGTCGACTAGTGTTGGCTCCAGTCGACTGGTAACGACTGTTTCAGGGTCGAGCTCTATTTAAGAGAGCTCGGTTTGGCTGGGCAAAGGTTGACGAAATAAGCTTGGGTAAAACTTATTAGTAGTCTACAAGTGCTTAGGCGTTGTGGCGAGGTTTTTCCGCCCACAAGGAGCGACGCGAGCTAGTCGGATGCTTTCCGGGGCGTCATCCACCGACGAATTGGGATCGTCCACCTTACGGACAGTCGTGGAGTAGGAGTGTTATCTCCGAACCACGTAAATGTTTAGTATTAACGTTTGTTTATTTGTGTTGTTTATAGTTCCGCTTACACACACTAACACGTGTAGGAAAAACAGGCGAATCAAGTGGGTGATCTGCTATTCACCCCCTCTAGCCGTATGCACCGGTCCTAATACGTTCGACGTTCGATCGTCGATTGGGCACCGTTGGCGGTCTCCGGCCGCCATCCCGAACCAAACTATACCCTGGGAGGCATGGTAAACCCGTTAGAGACCGCCGCAATTGCGATCTCGCATCATTCACTATCGATTCTGACGGATTCACCGTTGCACACGACCCCGAAGGATTCACCGTCCCCCAAGGTATAGTTTAATTCGAGGTGGCGATTGGAGGCTATCGGTGGTGTCTGATCGGCAATCGGGCGTCGGATGTGCCATCGATTGACGATCAAAATTTTCACTGAGACATTCACTTTTACTGTGTAAATCATTTCCCTTTGTCTAATTGCCCCTCGGCTATAGGGATAACCATGAGTCAAGTTTAATACGTTTTTATATTCTTTATTTTTATTCTCATTTATTATATTCATCGTTATTCTTATTTCCATCAAATTTATTTAAAAAATATTTAAAAATATATAAAAAAAACATTTATAACCTATTTTTAATTTAATCATATTCAATAGAAAAATTAAGCATAATGAGTGAATTTTAATAAAAGTATATATAAAAGTTGTCAAAAGGAAATTTCTATCTTAAAAATTTTTTCCGTGTGACAATTAATCCCGCACTTAACTCAGCCTACCAACAAATATACTACCGAGGTACAAAGCATGTCCAATACAAAGGCAATTTCCCAACGAATGTCACCACCTAGCAACACACAAATGTATATAGGGATGATAATTTTCTCCATGGGTTCAAAGCTTCGCAGGGAAAACCTGAAATGGGGTGGGTTTAGGTTTGGAGATTTGAAAAAATTTTGTAGCAGATCTGGGAAGGGTAAGGGGATGTTATCCTCATCCCTGAACCCGCCTTGATATCCCCGATAATAAAAATAATAGTAATAAAAATAATTATAATTATAATAAATAATAATATAAGTACACTATACATAACTTTTCATAAAATATGGGGTTAAAATTTAAGAACAAATCAATTTGAAAAAGAATGGGACAGATATAAGGATTTAATCCATGTGGAGTTGGGGATTGAGATTTCTCGATTAGGTAAAATCAAGGATGAGAGTAGGGATGAGAGCGAGGATACAATCGGGGGCAGGGATAAGAATGGCAAACTCACTCCCGCCCCGCCCTGCCTCGCCCCATTGTAATCCCTAAATGTACATGAACAATCCCAACCTTTATTATTCCTAATAACAAATGAACACAATTACAGAATCGTTCATGATTTGACCATACAAATACCTCATAATTTTCCTCACAAAGCCTTGACGATTTGCCTCTCCTCCTTGCCAATGACCCACCTTGCTTATTTATCATGAATAGGTGGCAGTTAAAATGGAGGTTACATGATAGTTGCATCAACCATCTTTGCCACATTACAAAACCACCTCAACTTGCACAATATTGTTTTGTCCATATGTCTTGGTTACATTAGCCCCATGCCAAGTGTCAGCTTACACCCCTTGTACTTTGCTCCTTCATTCCGCTGATTTAGCACCATGCCAAATGTTAGTCTGCACGCATTGTGCTTGGACCATGACTTTGCTGATTTGGCACTGCATCAAATGTCAACATGCACGTCTTATACTTGGCTCATGGCTCCGCTAATTTGGCACCACACCAAATGTCAGCATGCTTGGCCCATGGATCTACTACTTTGGCATCGTGCCAAACATCCTGTTGGTGCAGGAAGCACCATATCGAACCTTGTTTTGATATTGGCAAAGGGTTCAAAGTTAAGTATTATTGGTGATCTAACAAAGTTACTTGAGTGTGCAGAAAGAAGTCCTAGCGAAGGGCTGCTAGGCACCTGGCGAAGGACTGCCAGGAAACAAAGTCCTAACGAAGGGCTGCTAGGCACCTGGCGAAGGACTGCCAGGAAACAAAGTCCTAACGAAGGGCTGCTAGGCACCTGGCGAAGGAATGCCAGGATACAAAAGCCCTAGCGAAGGACTGCTAGGCACCAGGCAAAGGACTGCCTGGAAACGAAGACCCAGCGAAGGACAACTGGGCACCTAGTGAAGGGCTGCTAGGAGTCGAAGACCTAGCGAAGGAATGCTAGGCACCAGGCGAAGGACTGCTTGGTACTGAAGACCTGGTGAAGGACAGCTAGGCACCTGGCGAAGGACTGCTGGGCAAAAAGTCAAACCGGAGGAGCCGGTTGGCATCAGGTAAATTCTCCTGAGAGGAGTAGGTGAGGACGCGTTCCCCGTCGAGGGAACAGTAGGTGTCGGTTCGACCTAGGGCTCCATTTTGGAGACCCAAAGTCAGAACCAAGACAGTGGAGGCTGTATAAACCTAATACTTAATGGCTTTATGTTGTTTTGGACTAACCTTGGATGCAGGACCGAAGGAACGTGTGTCTACTGCTCAGAATGCCCAAAGGAGAGAGGCAAGTGGCTGAGCAGGGTGCCCCCAGTGTTCCGGGTGCCCCCAAGGTCAATACAAAACGAGTGAAGCAAAGATGTGCTTCGACAGCTTACTGGGCGGGGCGCCCCCGTGCTCCCGGGCGCCCCCGTGCTCCCGGGCGCCCCGGATGGTCCGGGCGCCCCGAGCTAAAGCTAACGAAGTGGATCAACTCAAGCCAGCGAGAAGCCAGCGGATCGAGTCAACCCGGGCGCCCCCAGCGTCCCGGGCGCCCCCGTCAAAGCTCGATCCCGAGTTTGAAGGGATCAGAGCTGACTGAGAGGAACTCGGATCAGATAACACGTGGGGGGGGGGGGGGCGCCCCCAGGGGCTATAAAAAGGCCCTCGACCCCAAGACTTTGAACAACAATTTCTTCCAACACATTCACGCTCTTCTGCTCTAGCGCTCTGTCCCGGAAACCTCCTGACTCAAGATACAAGCGCCGACGATGTCCCTCTGCTTCGAAAATACGATCTACTCCGGACGTCGGTAACTAAGAGCGGCTTTCTTTAAGTTTACTGTACTAATCTTGTAATCTATTTCTGTAAACTTTCTGCGCATATAGAATTGCCCGCAGTAAACGGTCAACGACCGTGGGCCTTGGAGTAGGAGCCGACCGCGACTCCGAACCAAGTAAAATCTTGGTGTTCGCGTGTGTTATTTTGTTTTTAATTATTTTCGCTGCTAAGTCTCTTTTACGAATCCGAACGATTTACGATATTCACCCCCTCTATCGTTTCTCTCGATCCAACACATCCATCCCCACGCCATGTGCATGATCCAAGTCCCACACCACGAACTTGGGGGAAACAACCCTTGCTACTACATATGTTGTGTTGTATTTGTTAGTAGGAGCCCTAGAGCCAATTATGTGATGATTGACTAAGGATTTTTTGTATCATATTCTATCATTAATAAAGGCATATTTGGTTATTATACTTACTTTATATTTGTGCCAAATAACTAAGTATAATAATGTCCTTGGATAGTAGGTTCTTATCTACATTATATCGATTGGTTGAATCGATAGTGAGATAATGTGGAGAACACTACACTAAACCATTCCTAGTCAAGTATTAATATTCAAGGACAATATTAATATATGGAGACTAGCATGTAGGTCAACTGATGACTTCAGCTCACAAGTCATGGATATGTGATATCAAGTTGACACATGGGTATAGATTGGAGAATGTGTACTGAATTGACCCGCCATGAGAAAGTTTCATAGATTGTCATATGAGTGTCATAAACTTTCTCATGTGACTATTAGTATGAATAGTCTTTAGATCTGAAGTTACTACGATTCCCTACATAAGAAGTTATGTACTTTGATATCGTCAAACGTCACCCGTAACAGGGTGAACTATAAAGGCGATCATTGGGTATGTAATGAATTATTCGGAGGGATGTGAGTAATATAGATGGGATCTATCCCTCCCATATGACGGGAGTGATATCTGTGAGCCCCTTGATCGAGTAGGACTACTAAAACGCATAATCATGCTCAAATGAGTCAATATGAGATATTGAGCTCATTTGTTTGAGTGAGTCTACTCGGGGATCAAGAAATACAAGATTGACTGAGGATGACACGGTCTATGCCTCATTGGTCAATATAGATATCGAGGATAGAATGACAAAGTCATACATTATCGTAGTCACTGAGGTTAAGACGGATCTCGACTTTTCTTGTTACTTGGGTAGCAATGATGTATTGCTAGATGCCGCTCATTGCTTATGTGTCTAAAGCGTTTAGGCACATTGCCAACGTTACGAGAACCTATTGGGTCACACACTAAGGACACGATGCTTCAGAGATTAATTGATCTTGGTTTGACTAAGATTTGATTCGAATTGGATTAATTGAGTTAGACTCAAGTGAATCCAATTAGATTATGGGATTGAGTCTAATTTGAGTTAGACTCATCTAGATTAGACTCAACCACTTAATTATGGATAATATTCATTAATAAAATATTATTTAAGAGAAAGACTAAGAGACATTCTATTCATTAGATGAATAGAATATTAAGAGTCTCAAGGAATACCAAGCGACTTGGTATTCATTGGGTTTTATTAGCATTAAGATGAAAGGAGCTCAAGGGACATAGACTCTTGGTATTCATTAGATGAGTATAAATACCCCCCTTGTCAAAGGCTAAAGGGTGCATCTCTCTTCCTCTTCTTTCTTCCTCCTTGTCCATAACTCCCTAGTGGAGGTTCTTGTTGATGCAGTCTGGCCCGATTGTTGTTTTGGTGTTGACAACGATTTAAGTTTAGTTGAATAGATTTGGATTAAGTCCAGGTGGATCGGGAGATCGCACGCTGGCATGAGAAAAGTCCTAGCTTGGAGGGCTAGGTATGAAAAGTCCTAACCTGGAGGGTTAGGTGTGAGAAAATCCTAACCTGGAGGGTTAGGTGTGGAAAAATCCTAGCTTGGAGGGCTAGGTATGGAAAAGTCCTAATTCGGAAGGGTTGGGTGAAAAGTCCTAGCTTAGAGGGCTAGGTGAAAAGTCCTAGCTTGGAGGGCTAGGTGAAAAGTCCTAACTTGGAGGGTTAGGTGAAAAGTCCCAACTTGGAGAATTAGGTGAAAAGTCCTGGCTTGGAGGGTCAAGTGCCTAGGTTGGAGGGCTAGGTTGGATGAAGGTCTAACTCGGAGGGGTTGGGTGAAAAGTCCTAGCTTGGAGGGCTAGGTGAAAAGTCCTAACTTGGAGGGTTAGGTGCAAATTCCCAACTTGGAGAGTTAGATTGAAAAATCCTTAGCTTGGAGGGCTAAGGTGAATGAAATCCTAGCTTGGAAGGCTAGGTCTGCGTCCCTGGATCGGTCTGGTGACCGATCAGGGAGTTGGCACGCTGCTCCTTCGTGGATCGATCTGGTGACCGATCCAGCGATGTCTGATCGGTCTGGTGACCGATCAGGGAGTGTGTGTTTCACTTACTACACAGCTCCTGATCGGTCTGGTGACCGATCAGGGAGCGAACAGTGAGTTGAGTTCCCTTGCTAATCAGGTCCAGAACGGTCCGGTGATCGATCAGAGACTTAGGATTTGATTAAAGAATCACTGTTCACTCAAGCCTGATTGGTCTGGTGACCGATCAGGCAGGAGCCTGATTGGTCTGGGGACCAATCAGGAGTGTGCAGAAACTGCTGGATCGGTCTGGTGACCGATCAGGCTCCTCCCTGATCGGTCTGGGGACCGATCAGGAGCAGAACTTTAATTCAAATATGCTGTCAGAAGTCTGTTTTCACTGCCGATTCTCTGCTACTTGCTGATTTCTTTTTGATATGCATTGCTAAGCCTCTGTTGGAGTGTGCAGGTGATAGCAGGTGATTCAAACACTCAAGGAGGGTCAATGGGAGGCTTTCCTTGGAGCAGGTTTGGATCTATTGTGTTTTCAGGTCTCAACGGCGTCTAGCGCAACTGGCAACTGACGGAGGCTCAGCTGGAGGAGTGTCCAGTGGACTGAGTCCTCAGAGAGGTCAGTGGGTCAGGGTGTGAGTCAGTGGTGCTGATGGAGCTGGCGACGTTGAGCAGGAGCTTAAGAGACAAAGCTGGATGCAGAGGAGCGGAGGCGAACAAGACAGAAACTTGGGAAGTTTGGCTGGGCTGTGTTCGTGCTCTCTGTTGCTTTGTGCTTGAGCGATCTTGTTACATCTTTGTGAGCTTGTCTTCTCGAGTGCCTCTGTGCTTAACTTGTATCTTCTTGAGATCACTTGTGGAGATGTTTCTCCACCGAGAAGGAGGCTGCTACTATCCGGAGTTCACCGGGGCTTTATCTGCCGACGATCAAGGGATCGCCCACCTCACGGGCACGCCAAGGAGTAAGGGCAAGTTATCCCCGAACCTTGTAAACCCTCTTGTTAGCGACCTTGGTAGTTGTTCTTGCTTGCTTTCATTTCTGTTTTGTTTACTGCACTGCTTCCTTTCTTTTGCTTCTTCCGCTGTGCTACTGATAAGTTGAGTGCAGAAACCTCACAAGTGTTTAAAGTCAAAGAGATTAGCTATATTCACCCCCCCCTCTCTAGCCATCCGTTTCCAACAGTTCTTGTGCTTTGTGAACCATCCCAAATTGCTAGCACAACTAAGGTGGTTCCTCTCCGAGGCGTAGATCGTGTTCGTGTGGATACGCATAGAGGCATGGACACTTGAACGTGTAAGAGATCCGGCGAACCAAAGGATTAGCGGGATAAGCGAAGGGCACGCGACAAAGGTATTCCTATAAGATAGGAATTGTAGATCACTTTGTATGAGTTTTTCTTCGCATGGATCGCTCGAGGGATCTTATTTCCGCTGCGATTTTAAATATTTTTACCTATAGATCCCTATAGTATTGTATGCACCCAATGCATGTCATGGCATGCTTTCCTGCAAGCCTTTCTTGGCTAAATGCTCGAGCCTAGCACGCCTAATCCTTGCACCTCTTCACCACAATACTAGTCTGCCCCTACATGACTTGTGTTTGGGTAGTACTCCACACTGTTGTATCTTTTGTTGCTTGGCATGTTTAGCACACATGCCCTGCTCAAATGATCACCAAGTATGCCCCTACATAACTGGTGATTGGGTAGCCCCCGCGCACTACCACAATTCTCCATTGCTCGGTTGTGCCTCAAGTTAGGGGCTAACAAACCACTCCCACTAGATGAACTTGACACCCTCGTTGAACACTTCCATAGGCCTTCTGCTCCAACATAGTCTTGCTAGAATTCTCTTTGTATACCTTCACATTTCCTATATTTTTGTTAGCATCAATACCAACAATTTAATACAACAACCATAAAGGATTAAAAAGAGAAATAACTTCCTATTCTGGGCATTCATTGTTCTCTACTACCAAGAGAACATTTGACTTCTCTCGCATGGGACATTCCCTCGCCCAGTGAGACTCATTATATAAGAAACAATCTTGATTCTTCAAGTTGTTCTTTCCTTGGGCAACATCATGATCATTCCCTATTCCGTTGATTGTTAGCTGAATTACTCTTCCATTCTGCCCTCCTCCCTCTACTTTCGATTCTTCATAGATTTAGAAGATGGAGAAGCATCAAAACTCTCTTTGTTTGAGTGAAAATTGGTCAAGGCATCGGCAACAACAATAGCACTAGGATGATCTTTCACATTCTACTTTCTAAGTTTAATTTGTGCTCATGGTTGTAAACCATACAGAAAGTTATATAGTCTGTCCTCCTCGGACATGTTGGAAATATCCAACATCAAAAAACTAAATTCTTTAACATAGTCTTTCATAGGACCTTTATGTTTTAAACGTTTCAACCCATCTTGTGCCACCCATGAGATATTATCTAGAATAAATTATTCCTTCAATTCATTCTTAAACCGAGCCCCCAAGTGTCAATTTTTTCCCGACCAACATTGGCATTATCCACCATGCGGATTCTCCACCAAAACTTCGCATCACCTCCAGGTATATGCTGGAAATTATCATCTTCTCTATTTTGGCACTTGAGCAACCAAGAAATATTACTCCATGTCCCACTAGTAATTTTCAAGTTCTTTGGCACTCCGTGTGCAACCAAAGAATTTTGGTTCAAGAACTCTTACCACAAAACGATCCATGACTCGTTCTGCATTAGAAGATATTGTTCTTCGTAGAATGACCATTTGGAGTGCAAATCATCATTGTCTTTGCGAATCTAAATAAGTTCCTTCATCAAAGACCCCCCGAAGTTGATCAATTGCAGCATCTAAAAGACAATCTTCGCTATAATATTGTAATCAACATCTCCCTCGGAGACATAACCAATCCAGTCTTCAAGAATTGAAATTCTTTCCGAGAAATTCCGGCCAAACATGGCTCTGATATTGAGTTGGGTATGGATAGAATTCTACTATACCCGTCTACATACTCAATTATTGAATTATTTAATCAAATTCAAAAAATTTCTTCTATATATAGTCTCTTTCATTTGGGTCGGATATCGAATCTTCTATTGAGTTCGGAGGAAGTTATTATTCCGACCCATTAAAAGAAAATCTCTAATTATGAAAGGGACCTTTCATTTATTAAAAAGTTAAAAATACATTTTTACATCCATTATTGTATAATTTTTATATTATTTAATTAAAATTATTTAAGCTTATTAAAATC
>JAGFNQ010003737.1:72371-85935 GCA_024364735.1 Boesenbergia rotunda | reverse complement strand
GGCTAGTAATTATCCCTTTTAGAGTTACTATTTCTATTATTTATGTGGGTGCATATATGAATGTTGTATTTTATCTCTCTTGAGGTCTATCAAAAATGATAACATAGACAATATTACAGTTGTGTTTTATAAGTTTTCACACGTTCAACTTTTGATAAAGGGTTAACTATTATTCTTTAAATATAGGAGATAAAATACTACTGATAGAAAATAATATGGGTAAAATATAATTCAATAGAAAAAAAGATTAAATATTATTTTTTAAGTATAGAAATAAAATATAATTCAATATAGAATACAGGAGATTTAAAGTTATTTATCCCTTTAATAATTAAGGATGTTTTTTCCCATCATGCAAATAACAACGAGCTTTAATTTTATTTTTTCGTATATATATTTGTCTCTTTCATCTTTTATTTATTTTTCTTTGATTTGTACGGTCCCTGCTACGCCAGCCTACTCTGTCTCTCGCGAGTTCTCCCCTCTGTCGTTTCTTCTACATTTCCATCGAACAGCAAAACCGCAACCCTTCTTCGCCTTCGACAACAAATCATTACGTTCTCTCCACCTCCTCCATTGTTTTGTCTTCTTCTTCTTCCTCCTCCTCTCCTTCAAATAATTGCGTTGCCATGAAGCTCCTAACCTTTCATCATCTTTTTCTTAATTCCATATTTAATTTCGTCGAAAATAAATAATCGTTTCCATTTCTGATTCTAAAGTTCCCCACCCCCAGACTGTCCCCTGCACTCCTGCAGTGCAGTTAGTTGTAGCCCCCTGTGCCCATAAATTACACCCCACTTATCATGCAAATAAACCTACTTGCATACTCACCTACCCTCACCCAAC
The DNA here is from genome assembly GCA_024364735.1 of Boesenbergia rotunda. Taxonomy (NCBI): domain Eukaryota; kingdom Viridiplantae; phylum Streptophyta; class Magnoliopsida; order Zingiberales; family Zingiberaceae; genus Boesenbergia; species Boesenbergia rotunda. Next base: position 85,089 of record JAGFNQ010003737.1, on the reverse strand, counting down.
TTGCTAATTTTATCCCTCCACAAATTCATCTGTACGTAATCAATAAAGTCTCAACAACTCCTGCGAGATGCTTATAAGTTTAACAAGTTTGATTAATTACGAGATTTCTCAATTTTTTATGATCTGTTAATGCTAATGAAGCTTAAATTTGATGTTATTGGCTATATAAATGGCAGCCACGGAGTGATAGGGCAGCGCAGAGTAGTGAGAGAACTATGAGGAGCAGAGGAGGAGAGAAGAGCGGCGGCGGAAGGGAACAGGGGAAGGTGGAGAGAGAGAGAGAGAAGACGAAGCTGCGGGAGAGACGGAGGCGATCGATCACGTCCAAGATAATGGAGGGCCTCCGTAAACACGGCGGCTACGACCTCCCCGCCCGTGCCGATGTCAACGACGTCCTCCGCGCCCTCGCCGCCGAGGCCGGGTGGGTCGTCGAGCGCGACGGCACCACCTACCGCCGCGCCGCCTCGCAAAACCTCGTACTTATAGATAGCTTTATATATGCATTAATTCTCTTTTGTTCGTTATATCGATCGATCTTCCGCCGTACGTGCAATTTCGTCCCGTCGTTTTGGTGACTAGCTAGTTTTACGTTCCATTATTGTTCTTTTCTCTTTTGATTGTGCGCAGGTGCCTCCGGTCCTGACCGCCGTCGCTCGGGCGAGGACCGGCGGCGTAGGCGCCGGCATAGGAGGTATGCGTACTTCGGTCGCCGCTGCTCCTCCGCCGGCTGAGCAGGGGCTGTTTCTGTTTCCAATTCGGTCGAACGAGGGCTTCGGCGCCGGAACCGGCTACCCGAACATGTGCGTCGACGGAGGTGGCGCCGCTCCTGGCGCGTACGCGTGGCTGCCGGAGGACTGGGCGTGGGGACACGGCGCTCGACAGAATGTCTGATGCCTGATGGGAAGTGGACGGTTGGCGATCATGATCGATGAGGAGGCAGCCTTTTTTATTATTATTATTATTTTTTATTGTTGTTTTATTGTTTTTTTTTTCAAAAAAAAAAAAGGAATTATGGGGTTTGTTTTGTGCTCACTGAAATCAATGTTTAACAAGGTTTTTCTAATTAATCTCGGATGATCGATCTGACCATACAAAAGTTTTTCATCGACCATCAGGATAAATCGGGAAACACTTATAGTAGGCAGTCTAGAAGTCGAACGTCCCAGGATTCGCGCTTTATTTAGAGGAAAAATTCTTACAAATACGTCATAGTTAGGGATTATTTCATTCACTAAAATTAAATTTATTTTGTGACTGATTATCCATGATATGTTTAAAGTTCTGAATATATGCACATTCACCGCCAAAAAGAGATGATAACATAAATTTATGTGTAATAAATTCGAAAGTTTGATTAGAATTTTCCCAAGATTAAAGTATAGAAACATTTACCTGCAAACAAAACACACCCTACAATAATTTCATCAATACTAAAACTTTTAGGGGACGTGTAACGAAATTAATACGAAAAATGATAACAAGAACAATAGAAAACATATCAGATTTACGTAAAAAATCCTTGACGGGAAAAACCACGGGCAGAGGAGGAAAAATCACTATGAACGGTGGAATACAAAGTCGGCGGCTCTGATAAAGTAAAGAGAAGTAGAGAGAAAAGAGAGGTAGAGAGAAAGAAAAAAGAGGTAACCAAATAACTTTCTTAATTGATTAAATTTGTCTATGAGATACACAATTTATAGAGACCTTAAGATATTTAGTCAAATAAAAAATTAATAACGAAACTGCAGAATCTGTTAATTAACATATTAATAAGAAAATATCTAATAATAAATTAACGGATCAAACTGAATTCGGGTCACCAAATTCTAACAATCTCCACCTTGACACGAATTCAACAAATCTCCAAAAAGAACATTCTCCACCTCTTCCACAAAAGCCTCACAGGCAAATCTCAGCATCTAGCACCAACCAAGTCCAAGCAATGCTTAAACTTGTCTATAGGGAGTGTCTCACATCAATGTGCTTTGTCCTCTCATGAAACATCTGATCCTTCGTGAGGTAAATGACACTCTGACTATCATAAAAGACTATAGTAATCTGCAAGTCTTCACTAAGCTCACTGAAGAGTCATTTCAACCAAATAGTTTCCTTACAAGCTTCTCGTAAGTGATTTTCTTTTATCAATGTCACCTTGTGACGGCAACATCACCTATTACTGTAGATCCCTGCAGAACATATAAACTGGCGATTCTCCTTAATCCCTTCATCACAACAAAAGACCCTTTACTAACCTTCACAGCTCGACCTTCACCAGTGTATTTGTACCCTTTAGAATCAAGAATACTCAAAGAGATCATATTTCTCTTCAAATCAAGGACGTGCCTCAGATCACCTAGTGTCCGAATGGTACCATCAAACATCTTAATTCTGACCGTACCAATGTCAGTGATTCTGCAAGATGCATTATTGCCCATCAAGACGACACCACTTGAAACCGTTTCATATGTTGAAAACCAGTCCCGATTGGGACACATATGAAACGTACCGCCAGAATCAAGAATTCATTCCTCACTCTGCTTTAAATCAGCATCAGATGCAATGAGAAGCTCACCATCACTATGATTTTCGGCAACATCAGCTTCACCAGACTTCTCTGATTGTTTTCCCCTCGAATTTTCACCTGCCCTTTTATTCTTATTCTGTAGCTTGTAACATTCTGATTTGATGTGACCCTTCTTCTTACAATAATTACAGATCTTATCGCTATTTCTGGATTTCGATCTGCCCCTGATATTACCATCAGAGTCTTCCTCCTGAGTTCTTCCTCGAATAATAAGACTCTCACCCTGAGCCTCAGATCCTTCGACAAGTTGTTTCATTTTCTCTTTTGAAAATAATGAATCATAAACTTCATTCAAAGTAAGAGTATCACGACTATATAAAACAGTATCTCTAAAAGCCGTATATGACGAGGGTAAAGAACACAGTAAGATCAATGTTAAATCTTCATCGTCATATTTGACCTCCAAAGCCTCTAGGTCAGAGACGATTTCCTTAAACACGGTCAACTGATCTCTTAACGACGTACCTTCTGCCATGCGATGAGAATACAAACGTTGTTTCAGACCCATTTTGCTCGTAAGACTTTTTCTCATGCACAACTGCTCCAATTTTATCCATAGTGCAGCAGTGAATTTCTACTTCAAAATATCCAATAAAATCTCATTCGATAGGTGAAGGTAGATCTGAGATAGGGCTTTTCGAACCTTACGTTCTTTTCCCTCCTTTGTCCATGTCGAGGGCAAGTTGTCTATCCCGAACTGTGCGTCATCCAAGTCCAGATGCGCTAGTACCACTCGCATCTTAACTTGCCACAGTGTAAACCTGGTGTTGCGATCCAAAAGTGAAATATCATACTTCATGTTTGCCGTTGTCATTAATCCCAATTGAAATCCTTAAAACCAACCTGGCTCTGATACCACTTGTAACGAGATTAATACGAAAAACGACAACAAGAACAATAGAGAACACACCAGATTTACGTGAAAAACCCTTGACGGGAAAGACCTGTTGGTGCCCCAGCTGGTTTTGATGTGATCAACTAGGTTAGTTAGGTCCTGGTATGTTTAATCCCTCTGCTAAGTGTGCAGGAGCTTAGGTACGGAGGAAGTCGAGTGTAAGACGTAGCGGACGAGAAGGATTGTGCGGGGAAGTGAGCCGACGGGCTCGGTACAATCCGAGGGACGCGGAAGCTGCGGAAGAGTACACCGGTGGATCGAGAAGGACGTACGCGACGCCCGAGGGACGGGAAACCGGGAGGAAGCACGCTCGAGGGGCGAAAGGCCGGAGTCGGGTTCGGGTGAGCCTAACTCCGGTTGGCCGGAAATCACCCAGAAGATGAACCAAAAGACTGGTCAGTTTGACCAAGTCAAACAAGGCACGTGAAACAAAAAGAATTTTATTTGTTGCTGCAAAGATTCGAACCAGCAACCTCGTCGATCTAAATCATCAACCTTACCGACTGAGATAAGAAAGAGATGTGATTAAAGTTGTTGCGAGCAGATGATAAAGTTATTTATCTGTTGCGAGCAGAAGATAAAGTTATCTCTTAAAGGATAACTTTATCCTTTAATCAGATCCAATGGATGCAGTTTAATCTCATCCATGATCAACCATCAAGATCGAATCTGCAGATCAACAGATAAGAGAAATCCTATCAAAGATCTACGATCTGGATTTATTTTCCTAACCTATAAATAGGCTTGGAGTTTTAGAAGTTAAAGCAATTCATTAAGTTGTAAACTCTCTTTCTCTCTAAGCTTTCTCTGTGCTACAACTGTAAAGGCTTCTCCGCCTTAAGGAGTTTCTGTTTGAGCATCAACTGCCTTGGAAGCAACGACTCTGTTGCAACCAAGTTTATTTCTTTTTAAAGACGAGTGTTAGTGCTTATTTTTCATAAACCGTCTATTCACCCCCTTCTAGCCGGACCAACCCGATCCTACAAGTGGTATCAGAGCGGGTTCGCTTTTGAAGGACTAATCGCCTGAGAAAGCAACAAGACGATGGCCGGCGCGCACATTCATCCACCTAAATTCGAAGGGGATTTCACCGTCTGGAAGAAAAAAATGGAGGTATTTTTTCGTACAGATTTTGATATTCTTTTATCAATAAAATATGGTTTTGCAGTTCCTAAAGATGCGAACGGGGATGAAAAAGAAGAAAGCTTGTGGAATAAGAAGGAGCAGTCGGAATCTGTTGCCAATGGTAAGGCCGAGTTCCACCTCATAACAGTCTTGCCTACTCAAGAGGTAAACCGGATCGGCAATTACCACTCCGTAAAAAGAATTATGGGAGAAGTTCCTAGAACTTCATGAGGGTACCTCTGAAGCCAAATCAGCAAGAAAGGATCTCCTCCGGAACCAGCTGATAAACCTGCAAATGAAGGAAGGAGAAACTGTCACGCCCCGAGACCCAGGAGCCGCTGATCCAATATAAAATCGGACAGCACCTCCCCTGTCCGGCGGACAATTTACACATACACACAGACAAATATATCACAACCACGCAGTTAAATGGCCTCAGGCCTCAAATCCATACAGAAATAACAGTTATATGACTATAACTATCGTAAAACCAAAATACGATCTCACCTGAGCTGCCAGGGGGCAGGAACAAAGCCAAAACTCCACGAAGTCCAACATAGGACTCAAAAGTACAATACCATCGAATTAAACATGAATACATGTTCGAAACACCACAACGGAAGCATAGGAAATACTACAGGGTCCATAAGCACAACAAACATAAAATAAAACCAAGCGGAGCTCCTCTGGAGCTGGGGACTGGCTGCTAGGGATCTCCTGGCAGGCATCAACCTGAAATAAAATCATATGGCAACGGTGTGAGTCCATAAACTCAGCGAATACCCAGTAGATATGCATAGTATGTTATAATAACAATAGAAGTTTACGCTGATACAACCTCATATGAACAATAGGAAAGGGTATACCGAAGATACTGAATAAAGATACATACCAGAATCCATCCATCCTGCAAAGGGTGACATAAGTCCCTAGGGAACAAGTATAACATATATTCCAAGGTATACAGGTATCCAGTATATGCATGTCAAACAAGTGCAGCAAATAAATGCAGCAATCAATGCACGATGCAAAATATGCACATGGTGCAATGTCATGGTCACCCCCTAACTCCAGTCAAGCCACCGAGACAGGCGATACTGTGTCGGCCGAGTGGGTAGAGCTGTGACACTGTACGCACTCTGCCATCACTGCTCCTGAGTGACCGAGTGGACAGGATGCTGTCGGGGGACCGCCCCCCTACCCCATGTATATATGAGGGAGCGTCGCTCTCATCTCCTCTGGTCTATGGGAAGAGAAGGGATCTCCGCCTGCTACCACGCTCCGAAGCCACTACCCCTGAGCGGTCGAGCGGAGCAGTACAGAGCAAATGCACACATCCTACGGTATCCACTAACCCATGAGTGGCCATGTGTGCATAACATGTACCGGAAGACGATAGGCTCAACCACAAGGGAGTCACTGATCGCCGGCATGCAACAATGTAAGGATGGTGTATGATAGATACACATACCTCCCTCCCAAGTCCTCAGTATACTAGGTCTCAGTCTGAAATCCTATAACAGGAAATACAGTTAACCTACAAGGTATACTGGCCGAAAACTACAGATCCCTCAAGGTCAAAGGCAGGAGATACCTCACGATCTCAAAGCATCCATATAGATATGACACTACCTGATACTGTATGGAACTAACAGCATAATAACTCAGCGATAAACCACAGGTATCTAGGACAGGCATAATAAACAGGGAGTCAACAAGTATCCAGAATAGGCATACTAACCAGGGATAACTAACAAGTATCCAAGACAGGCATAATAACCAGGGACAGGCATAATAACCAGGGATAACTAACAAGTATCCAAGACAGGCATAATAACCCAGGGATAACTAACGAGTATCCAGAACAGGCCTAATAACCAGGGATAAATAACAAGTATCCAGAACAGGCATAATAAACAGGGATAGCGTATGATCTTATTGCTATCTATAACAGACTATGCATAACAAGATGACAATATCTAAAAGATAAGTCAAAGGGTACCCGCCTCCAAGAGTAGAAGTCCGTATCAAGTATAAGGAACCTCTCGTCGATGATTTGCAAAGGATAAATCCAAGTCAAGTCCCTGTATCAAGGGCATGTTTAATTAGCTATTACAAAAATAACTAGCTAATAAATCTCTAATCCCTTTTAGGGTTTACCCTAATCCATCTCTTTCCATTTAATTACCCTTAGTAATTAAGATTAGATTTACTTTAAAGGTAAACTCGAATTCAAGTTCCTTAAACTTAGGTTATTATGTTTAATCTAACATTAACCTTACAATACCAACAGGAATACTAATCCTAATAAAATCATAAGGTAAAGTTCAGTATGGCATAGCCAAATCCATACAATTCACAACCATTAACCTATTGCTCCAATTGAGCTAAATAGCCACCATAATTCATTCAACTATAAGGTAGCAACAAAATCTGTTCAAATACACAGAGCAACCTATGAAACCATAACATTCACAGTATCTCCTTACCTCAATTCCAAGAATCAAAAGTGAAATCCCTTCCCTTGCTCTGAACAGATCCACACGACCCCTAAAATCAGCTCCTTACAGTAGAATAGGATCGCATCTCATAGCCACAATCTACCCATACAAGATATCAATGCTAATTGATGGATTGAACTCCAAATTTACACACCAAGCCATCCAAACGTAGTATCCCTCACCTGGGCTCATGCGGTTTCCACTACAGAGCTCTTCTAGCCGACAGGGTGAGCTGCAAAACATGAATCAATTGAAACATCATCCATCGGCCATTTCTCGGCTAAGGCGATTGAGGCAGTAGGTAATCCAAGGGCACACGAACTCACCTCTGCGATCAACAGCCTGCCACCGTGACAAAGCTCGACCAACCTCTAAAGTTGGTTCGCTGTACACCCCAGAAGATTTCCCCAACTCCGGCGATAGCTTGCTCACGCAAGGGGAGGAAACGATGCTCCGAAGACAACCGAAAGGAGGGGTCGGCGAGGCTAGGATTCCCAACAAGGGCGAGGACTGAATAGATCGCCGGTCACCAGTCAAGAGCAAGGACGGGTCGACGGCGCGCGTGGGGAAGTCGTCTGCCGCTGGGGTTCGCGAGAGAAAAGAGGCAAGGTAGGGAGGTCGGCGGCTGCAGGTTTGGGCTAGGGCAGCGCTTTGGCTCGCGATGAGAAGGGAGAAGAAGAGCAGATGGAGGCAAAATGGCGTGTGGTTGCTTGGCTGCGGGTTCGGCTAGGGCATTCAGACGAGGAAAGGGGAAGGCGGTCGTGCGAAGTGGCTTGGCTGCGCGTGAATGAATCGGTCGAATGGGTTAGGTCAACTTTATATGGACATTTTGCAGTTTGGTGCAATAAGTTTCGGCTTTTTACAATTAAATCCCTAGGGTATCATTTAAACCCTTAAACTTCGTCCAAGAGCCTGGAAAATTTTAGAAATTTTCCGAAAAATTATTCCCGAGTGGGATAAACGTGTCGGATTTAACAGAAACGGTGGCTGAACTTCATGCCAAAATAAAGGAGCTAATCTCCGGACTCACCCAACTCGGCGAATCGGTAAGTAATCGCGACTCCATTCGATACGCCCTCAACGTCTTCCCAAGGACCCAGGAGTGGAGCTCAATCGTCGACGCTTATTACATCTCCAAAGATTTAGAGGTAAGTACATTAGATGAAATGTTTTCCATTTTCGAATTACACGAATCTCGGTGGGCAGGATCTAGAAAGACGAAGAATCTGGCCCTAAACAAAATGAGAACGGAGAAGGAGTCAGAATCCTCGACGGACGACGAGACAACGCAAATAGTAAGTTCGTTTAAAAGTTTTTTTAAAGCTAATAACTTTTCGAGAATGCAGAAGAAAAGGCGGTCTCCGAAGAAACGAACTGTCCGATGCTACAACTGCAACGAGGAGGGACACCTAAAAGATCAGTGTCCCAAATCAAAAACCAGCCAAACAAAAAGAATGCATTGAAGGCCACCTGGGACGAGACCTCGTCGGACGAATCAGAAGTTCAAGAGTACGCGGGACTTGCGCTGATGGCAAGTCATCAAGAGGGGAGCAGTGTTGAAGGGGGAGCGACATCAGAAAGCGACAACGAAGAAGGAACCTCGCTTTTCGAAAGCGATCCGGTAAGTGAGGTTTGTTTTCTTCCTCATGATCAATTGTATGCTGGTGTTAAAGTCTTGCTCAAATCTAATTGCAGATTAGAAAAAGAAAATTCTAAATTAAAAAATGAAAATATTGATCTAAAAAATTTAGTTGAGAAATTAGAATGTGATATTGTCTGTTTGCGACACAAGAAAAATAGTTATCCTGAAAAGTTGAATTGGTATTTTAAAAACCATAAAGGCCAATTTAAAAAGGTGCCAAAGAATTACATTCCACCCAAATTTTTAGTTAATCCTGTCGATAAAAATCTATTTTGGATACCAAAATCAATTTTGAATTAGTTTTCTATTACTGCATAATTTTTCTTGCAAAATTAGAAATAGATTAACACATTTTATGATTAAGTTTCTTTTGAAAAAAAATTTTCACCTAGACTTTCTTACAAAATAGATTTTAATTTGGAAATTTTTGTAAAAAGCAATAATTTTATCTTCCACCTGTACAAAATTTTTAAAATTTTCCAATGGACGAATTAATTTCTATAAATTTTTAATTGAAATTCATATTTTTTAATTTTAAAAAATATTTGAAAATTTTTTATTCAAAAATTAAATTTCGGTGATATGCACTTAATCTATTCGCGGCTCAAAAAAAAAATATTCACATTTTTCTAAGTTCTAATCATATTTTTTCCTTTTCCTATTTTTTGTGCCCCATTTTTGCTGTGATCAAAGGGGGAGAGTAGCTTAAGTTTAGGGGGAGGTTGTGGTTATTGATTGCAATATTTTTTTTCTATGCTTAACTACTTAATTTAGTTTTATTGTTTTTTTTTTGGTTTACCCTAACTAAACTTGGGTTGATCCACATCAAAAAGGGGGAGATTGTTGGTGCCCCGGCTGGTTTTGATGTGATCAACTAGGTTAGTTAGGTCCTGGTATGTTTAATCCCTCTGCTAAGTGTGCAGGAGCTTAGGTACGGAGGAAGTCGAGTGTAAGATGTAGCGGACGAGAAGGATTGTGCGGGGAAGTGAGCCGACGGGCTTGGTACAATCCGAGGGACGCGGAAGCTGCGGAAGAGTACACCGGTGGATCGAGAAGGACGTACGCGACGCCCGAGGGACGGGAAACCGGGAGGAAGCACGCTCGAGGGGCGAAAGGCCGGAGTCGGGTTCGGGTGAGCCTAACTCCGGTTGGCCGGAAATCACCCAGAAGATGAACCAAAAGACTGGTCAGTTTGACCAAGTCAAACAAGGCACGTGAAACAAAAAGAATTTTATTTGTTGCTGCAAAGATTCGAACCAGCAACCTCGTCGATCTAAATCATCAACCTTACCGACTGAGATAAGAAAGAGATGTGATTGAAGTTGTTGCGAGCAGATGATAAAGTTATTTATCTGTTGCGAGCAGAAGATAAAGTTATCTCTTAAAGGATAACTTTATCCTTTAATCAGATCCAATGGATGCAGTTTAATCTCATCCATGATCAACCATCAAGATCGAATCTGCAGATCAACAGATAGAGAAATCCTATCAAAGATCTACGATCTGGATTTATTTTCCTAACCTATAAATAGGCTTGGAGTTTTAGAAGTTAAAGCAATTCATTAAGTTGTAAACTCTCTTTCTCTCTAAGCTTTCTCTGTGCTACAACTGTAAAGGCTTCTCCGCCTTAAGGAGTTTCTGTTTGAGCATCAACTACCTTGGAAGCAACGACTCTGTTGCAACCAAGTTTATTTCTTTTTAAAGACGAGTGTTAGTGCTTATTTTTCATAAACCGTCTATTCACCCCCTTCTAGCCGGACCAACCCGATCCTACAAAACCACGGGCAGAGGAGGAAAAATCACTATGAACGATGGAATACAAAGTTGGCGGCTCTGATAAAATAAAGAGAAGTAGAAAGAAAAGAGAGGTAGAGAGAAAGAAAGAAGAGGTAACCAAATAACTTTCTTAATTGATTAAACTTGTTCATAAGATACACAATTTATAGAGACCTTAGAATACTTAGTCAAATAAAAAATTAATAATGAAACTGTTAATTAACAGATTTATAAAGAATCTATTAATTAACATATTAATAAGAAAATATCTAATAATAAATTAATGGATCAAACTGAATTCGGGTCACCAAATTCTAACAAGGCGTTTGGTAGACTTATTTTTCATTTTCATTTTCTGTAGAAAATGTGATTTTCTGGAAAACGTGTTTGGTTTGCATTTTCCAGCCTTGTTTTCCAGAAAAAAATATAGCGTTTTCTGGAAAACTAGAGAATAAACGAAAGTCATTTTCTAGTAAATAAGAAAATATGATTTTCTGAAAAATGAAAATAGAAAATGGAGCAAACCAAACGCCCTCTTAACCTTTTGTTTGTAGCCTTACAGGTAGGGCATTGCATATCTGGAAATCTTCAAGCCTACTTTCTTTCGCATGGTTCAGGCTGGAGATCGCTAATGGATCATGATCCATCGGTTAGAATGGAGGTTAGTAATGTCCCAATTCAACTCAAGTCAAATTTCTGACCAAAAAAAAAATAGAGAAGAAGAAATATAGTGAAATCAGATGATGTGGTGGTTTGTAGGCATATGTGTGTGTATGCACGTACCTATGCCCGTAGGAGTGAATTCCTTTTATAACTCACCGAATAGGTGATACATCTTTACTAATTAATGGAATGCCCTACTTTGGTAGGAAAAGTATCACATCATTGTGTCAGAGTGTCATGTCACTCATATTTAGGGTTGTAAATAAATTGAATGTTCATTAATAATTTTAGTGTTCAGCTTGATAAGAGTTTGTTTATGTTCGTTCAATATACACAAGATTAATTAAATGAATAAATTTGAACAACTCGTTTAACTAAATGAATAAGCTTAAACACATATGTATTTAGCTTGTTCACGTTCATGAATAATATTCATGGAAAAGGTTTGTGAACCATGTTCATCAATAAAACTCTTATCAACTTGCTAAATAAATAAAGAAACTTTCAAAATAAGCAAACAAATTTATATTATTAAGCTCAATAACTAATCAAACAAGCTTAAAATGTAAAATTTTAAATAATCAAACAAATTAGAATTGAGAGCTCGATAATATCTAAACGAACCACAAGCTCAAGCTAAAAAAAACTAAGCCAAGTTTGAACAATCATTTTAACGACTAACTTGGTTCATTTTAGGCTTGGCTCAGCTGGGCTCGACTCGATTAGCAAATGTGAACACCACAAAGCTTGCGCAAGAGGGGGGTGAATTGCACTTGAAAATAGAAAACTCTATCTTCTTTTCGTCTTAAACAAAGATGTTTGTTAGTTAACACAAATAATAAATAACATTAAAAATATAGGAAACTTAAAAAAAGTGGTAGTTGGAATTTTACTTGGTTTGCAACCAGAGAGGTTGCTAATCCAAGGCAGAATATAGCTCGTATCTCTTGAATAAACTCCTTCGGGAAGAAAAGCCTCTTATACAAGAAAAAGCTCAGAAAAAGAAATGAAAATCATACAGAACTTGTTTGCTAATGCTTGAGATGAATGAGTGAATTGAAATTGGCTCGGCTTGGCTACAACCCTACCCATATGTAGAAGATCATGTGGGGCCACTCTATGTCTACTATGTTGTTCCACGTGCTCTGATAATCAACACGTTGTCCCATGTGTTATCTCACTTGCTACGTTAGCCCGCGTGCTATCCCACGTGTTATTGACAAGCCATAGCGGTTGGGGCTAGAGGGGTGGATTAGTGGCGCCAAGCTGACCGAACAAGATCATCAGGTCGATGGAGCCGAGATGACCGAACAAGAGCATTGAGTAGGGGGAGCCGAGACGACCGAGCAAGAGCATTGGGTTAATGGAGCTGAGACGATCGGGCAGGAGGATTAAGTTAGGGGAGTCGAGATGACTAAGAAGGAGCATTGGGTTGACGGAACCAAGATGGGTCAATAAGGCTTTTTGTCTCGAGTCAGCCGAATTGAGGTGGTCTCATTGACTTACCTTGACTTTAACCTATCTCAACATGA
>JAGFNQ010003737.1:37926-71612 GCA_024364735.1 Boesenbergia rotunda | reverse complement strand
TAAGTCCTGATCGAGGATTAGGCATGGTATGGAAAATCCTAGCTTGGAGGGCTAGGTGTTGGAAAATCCTAACCTGGAGGTTAGGTGTGGAAAATCCTAGCTTGGATGGTTAGGTGTTGGAAAAGTCCTAATTCGGAAGGGTTGGGTGAAAAGTCCTAGCTTGGAGGGCTAGGTGAAAAGTCCTAACTTAGAGGGTTAGGTGCAAAGTCCCAACCTGGAGAATTAGGTGAAAAGTCCTGACTTGGAGGGTCAGGTGCCTAGCTTGGAGGGCTAGGTTGGATGAAGTTCTAACTCGGAAGGGTTGGGTGAAAGTCCTAGCTTGGAGGGCTAGGTGAAAAGTCCTAGCTTGGAGGGCTAGGTTGGATGAAGTTCTAACTCGGAAGGGTTGGGTGAAAAGTCCTAGCTTGGAGGGCTAGGTGAAAAGTCCTAGCTTGGAGGGCTAGGTGAAAAGTCCTAACTTGGAGGGTTAGGTGCAAATTCCCAACTTGGAGAGTTAGATGAAAAAATCCTTAGCTTGGAGGGCTAAGGTGGATGAAACCCTAGCTTGGAGGGCTAGGTTTGAGTCCCTGGATCGGTCTGGTGACCGATCAGGGATATTGGCACGCTGCTCCTTCGTGGATCGGTCTGGTGACTGATCCAGCGATGTCTGATCGGTCTGGTGACCGATCAGGGAGCGCACAGTGAGGTTGGGAACCTACTGTGTTGCTCCTGATCGGTCCGGTGACAGATCAGGGAGCAGACTATTGCCGTGTTGCTTGGCTCCTGATCGGTCTGGTGACTGATCAGGGAGCAGGCAGCTTCCTCACTGCCTTGCTCCTGATCGGTCTGGTGACCGATCAAGGAGCGAGCAGTGAGTGAGTTCCCCCACGGATCAGCTCCTGAACGGTTTGGTGACCGATCAGGGACTTAAGATTTGATTTCCGAGATCACTGTTCATTAGACCTGATCAGTCTGGGTGACCGATCAGGCTTCACTCTGATCGGTCACCAGACCGATCAGGCGTGTATTGCCGTGAGAGCTGGGAATCCCAGCGAAGCAGTGGATCATTCTGGTGACCGACCCACAAGCCCTGGATCGGTCCGGTGACCGATTACTTTAATTCAAATTGCGTTGTCAGACGCTCTGAACATATCTGATTCTCTGCGCTCACTCACTGATCTTTGATTTTCTGATTGATATGCTGTGCTAACAATCTGATTAAGCTGCAGGTGACAGGGGAGGATTCAAACACTCAAGGAGAGTCAATGGAGACCTTTCCTTGGAGCAGGTTTGTCCGTTTTTCCATCTCAGGTTGCAACGGCCGAGCTGCAGACTGGAGCTGAGACTGGAGCTTGGCTGAGGGAAGCTCAGGGAGTCCAGGGAGAGCTCAGTGGTAGCTGGCGTTGGCAAGTGAGTAGCTGGTGGCTTCAGGGATGGTGTCATCTGACGCTTGGTGGAAAAACAAAAGGGCGGAAGAAGGCTTCGTTGAAGCAGAGTTCGCGAAACAGTTTTTACTTGAGTTCTTCCTGCGCCTTTGAGTTCTCCACAACTTGCTTGCGTGATCTGAAGTTCCATCTTGTGCAAGCATCTGAAATCAGAGAAGCAACCGTTCTCTACTTGAGCACCTGGAGGAAGGAATAAGAAGTTCCGAGTCCAACAGCGAGAAGACATGGGGAAAGGGTTTTTGCATGAGATCGTCGCTGGGTGGAGCTCTGAGGGAGCTTGCTGTGTTCTTGTCTTTGCCAAGTGCTAAGTAAGATCTTTCTTGTGTTTCATTGTACTTAAACCTATATCTTTGATTGAAACGCCGTGGAGAGGTTTCTCCACCGAGAAGGAGGTTGCTTTCTATCCGGTGTTAACCGGGGCTTGATCTGCCGACGATCAAGGGATCGCCCACCTTAAGGGCACGCCAAGGAGTAGGGGCAAGTTATCCCCGAACCTTGTAAACCCTCCTTGTTAGCGATCTTGTTTGTGGTTCTAGTTTGTTTTGGTTTTCTGCATTTCTGCACTTTACTGTGTTCCTTGTTTCTTCCGCTGTGCTACTAACAACTTAAGTGCAGAAATTTGCTAAATCGTAAAGTCCAAGTGATTGGCTATATTCACCCCCCCTCTCTAGTCATCCGATTTCCAACACTTGATGTCTCTGTAAGACATCGAGTTCAGGTGCTAAAACCATATAAACGCCCTTATCTCCCTCCATCGGGCTTCACTACCTTCTTTAGCCAATTGGTAGGTGACCTTCATTTTTCCCATCTCCAAATTCTTTCAAGCAATCTCTGAATACTTCCACATTCACCTCCATCAATTATCTTTCAATTCTTTCCACCTTCATTGTGGGGTCACAATCATATTTCGCCTCTATCAAATCCTATTGTGCCCTGTCATCTTCCATTACTTATTTTACTCAAAGTTGATAGAGCTCGTGGCCTTCTACTTGATGGCAAGGTCGGCCTGTCATTTCCTGGACAAGTACCTAACTTCCCAAAAGGGCTGGAAGACCCATTTTTTCTTCGTAAAGTCGTCCAAACCATTTGCTTACCGACTCAACCGACCTTAGGGCAATAAAAAAGAGAGTTGACTTATTTAGAGGCGGCAAACACTCTGACCGACTTACACTTCAATGTGACAAAGTTGATCGAGAACGAGGGCATGCTCTACCTCAATCGACTGAGTCAGAATGTCACCAAGTTGGTGCAAACTCCCGATAAGTTATTTATTTTTTATTTCTTTTGTGATAACTGACTAATGTTTTTTTTATGCAGCTAACACCATATTGAATGCTTCACTCAACAAGAATCTAAACTAGAGCTGAGCGCTGGTAGAGGCATTGGTGACTCCAGAAGTATCAGAGGATGCCTTCAATGAGGCTAAGCGCTCAGGCAACATGCCTCCACCCCAACCATCCATGAGTACTAGCCTTGAGATGGAGCTCTCGAGCCTAGTGGGCAAGACGATGTGGTCCACCGAAGTGACAAGTCTGGCTCTTGAGGCCTAGCCCCAACCCAAGAAATGAGGCTGCTAATAATCTCCGAGTTGGCAGAGTAAAGCGCCTTTGACTGTGATTAGCCTGCACCATCGAGTCTTGTCACCACAATGGAAGGACTACTTGATGCATCTACTATTCCCTTATCGAGACCACGTACTCCCATCGAAATCAATGAGGAGGTCTCGGTTGGGGATTCTGTAAGTTGGGGTATGACACTCGAGAGGAGGGTGGCCGTCCCTGAGCTAATAGGGCCTTCTACTGATTCTGCCTCGGGATCGGGTCTAATGGTTGCTCCTGTAGAACCATGATGAACTGCCTTGACAGTTGAGTCGATAGGGCTAACTTGCTTGCCTACATCAAGGTGAGTACTAGATAGGAGGCCTTTAAAAATGTCAACATGTTGGAGATCAACAATCGCACAAATGGATTGATACTGAAGGTACATACCCTGACATTACTTAGATGCTAGGATTGTTTATTAATCTTTTGATATTGCAGCTTTGGTTGGGTTTAATGGTTGCTCCTGTTGTAGCTTTGGTCAGAGCATTTAGAGCTTCATAACCAACTGTCAGACTCAGAGAAAGTTGACAAGTGACCGAGCACCTTTAGTTCTATTTTTGAAATTTTCTATGATGCACTTAGTGCAACTTTCTGATTCAATGAAATGTCTTTGCCAAAATTTGTGAATTCTGATACTAAGTGTCGAACACCCAAGAGAGAGAGTGAAACATTTCCAGCTAAACAAGACATCTCCAACAGAGAAGTTGACCATGTAATTATGATTGAAAAAGCATGGATAGAACACCGATTAGAGAGTCAGTGATAGAGTTGTTGGTGCTAGAAGCACTAGCTAATCGAACATGATATTTGATGTAGGCAAAGGTTCAAAGTTAAGAGTTGTTTGTGATCTAACATGTTGAACTAAGTGTGCAAGAAGTCCTAGTTGATGCTAAGCACTAAGTCCTGGTTGTGTTGACTGAACATAGAAGACCTGGTCAAGGAGATTGGGCAATAAGTCTTGGTCATAAAGACTGGGCAAAGAAGACCTGGTCAAGAAGATTGGGCACTAAGTCTAGGTCGTGTGACTTGGCAACGAAGTCCTAGTCAAGGAGAACGGGTAGAATCTGTTGGTGCAGAATGCACCAAAGTCAAACCTGTGTTTTGATAATGGCAACAGAGGTCAAAAGTTAAGTCTTACTTGTGTTTCTAACAAGTTACTCTAGTGTGCAGAGATAAAGTCCTAGCGAAGGACTGCTAGGCAACTGGCGAAGGACTGCCAATAGCAAAGCCCTAGCGAAGGACTGCTAGGCAACTGGCGAAGGACTGCCAGTAGCAAAGTCCTAGCGAAGGACTGCTAGGCAACTGGCGAAGGACTGCCAGTAGCAAAGCCCTAGCGAAGGACTGCTAGGCAACTGGCGAAGGACAGCCAGTATCCAAGCCCTAGCGAAGGACTACTAGGCAACTGGCGAAGGACTGCCAGTATCCAAGACCTGACAAAGGATCGTCAGGCAAAAGTCCAACCAAAGGAGCGGTTGGCATCAAGTAAACTCTCCCGAGAGGAGTAGGTGAGGACGCGTTCCCCGTCGAAGGAACAGTAGGCGTCGGTTCGACCTAGGGCTACATTTTGGAGACCAAAGTCAGAACCAAGACAGCTAAGACTGTATAAATAAATATTTTATTGTTGCATTGTGTTTTGGACTAACCCTGGATGCAGGACCGAAGGAACGTGTGTCTGCAGCTCAGAAAGCCTCAAAGGAGAGAGGCAATGGCTGAGTAGGATGCCCGGAGTGTCCCGGGCGCCCCTAAGGTGCATACAAAACAAGTCAAAGAAAAAAGGGTTCGAACAGCTGCTGGGCGGGGCGCCCCCGTGCTCCCGGGCGCCCCCGCTGCTCCCGGGCACCCCCAGCGTCCCGGGCGCCCCCATGTGCATGCCTCGGACCAGAAGCCTTCGAAGCCAGAAGATAAGATTTGACCCAGTCAACCCAGGCGCCCCGAGCGCTCCGGGCGCCCCGGTCAAAGCGGATCCCGAAGATAAGGGGATCAGATGCTGACCGAGATTGAACCGGATCGAAGGACACGTGGGGGGCGCCCCCTGGCCCTATATAAAGGGCCCTCGACCAAGGCTTCCAATAATCAATTCTTTCAACGCCTCAAAGCTCTTCTACGCTCGTGCCTTGCTCCGGAAACACTCCAACTCGAGCCGACAACGTCCCGCTGCCCCGAAAAAGTCAATACACTCTCGACGTCGGTAACGAAGAGCGCAATTCTTTATTATTATTTTCGTGCACTTACTTTGTAACCAAATTCTGTAACTATTATTGCGCTTCATATAGAATTGCCCAAAGTAAATGGTCAACGACCGTGGGCCTTGGAGTAGGAGTCGACACAGGCTCCGAACCAAGTAAAATCGACTGTGTCTCTGTGTTATGTTTATTTTTACTTCCGCTGTGCAATTGCTCTTTACGAAATTCCGAACGATTTCCGATATTCACCCCCCCTCTATCGGTTTTCTCGATCCAACAAGTGGTATCAGAGCGGGGAAGTTCAAACTTGGTGCAACCACCAGTTTGAAATTTTTTTCGAATTTTCTTTATTTTTTTATTCTCATTCGGATTTTTTTAATTCTTTTTAATATTTTATTATTCTTATCCCGCACTACTAATCCAAGACCAAGTCTTGGGACATTTTCTTGTTAGTTTTCTTTTACAGATCAAATGGCCATGCAAGAGGGATTTAGCACCGCCAGACCTCCACTCTTCAGTGGAGAAGACTTTTCCTACTGGAAAAGTCGTATGTGTTAGATCGGGTTGGACCGGCTAGAGGGGGGGTGAATAGACGGGGAAAAATTATGAAAGTGGAGGCATTCGTCTTTAAAAAAGAACTTGGTCGCAACTGAGAACGTTGCTTCCAAGGCAGTGGACGCTCAATAAAAATCTCCTTGTGGCGGAGAAGCCTTACAAAAATAGCACGCTAGAGATTTTACAAGAATGAATAAAATGATTAATTTCTAAAGCAAAACCTCTAAGTCTATTTATAGCCTAAGAGAATAAATCTGGATTGTTGATTGTTGATCACTTTTCTCTTGGCCGTTGATCCATGGATGTAATCTGGATGGTTGATCTTGGATGGGATTAAACTGCATCCATTGGATTTGATTAAAGGATAATGTAACATTATCCTTTAAGTTTTAATTGTTTTAATTAAAACTTTATCTTTCCTCGAGATGGCTGTGGGAATCTCCATGTCGCTGTTGTAATCTCTAAGTAGTAATATCGGCAACATTTTATTGCCATCCCTCTTTAGTCCAAATGGTAAGTGGGTTACTGTGTGTTGTTGAGGTCTCGGGTTCGATCCTTCGTGGCACCAAATAATTTTCTCTTTTCTTTTAGGCACTTGGACTAGTCTTTTTGATTCTTCGTCTTCTGGGTGATTTCCGGCCAACCGGAGTTAGGCTCACCCGAACCCGACTCCGGCCTTTTGCCCCTCGAGCGTCCTTCCTCCCGGCTTCTCGTCCCTCGGACACCGCGCACGTCCTTCTCGCTCCACCGGTGTACTCTTCCGCAGCATTCGCGTCCCTCGGATTGTACCGAGCCCGTCGGCTCACTTCCCCGCACAATCCTTCTCGTCCGCTACGTCTTACACTCGACTTCCTCCGTACCTAAGCTCCTGCACACTTAGCAGAGGGATTAAAACCAACAGGACCTAACCTAACTTGGTTGATCACATCAAAACCAACTGGGGCACCAACAGTATGGAGGTCCACCTGAAAACTCAGGTGGACATGTGGATCATTATCCAGTCCGGTCTGGAGATCCCCAGAAACGCCGAAGGACTTCCTCAAAGCTACTCTGAATGGGACAACGCCCTAAAACGCAAGATAGAAGCCGACGCAAAAGCGACTCAGACGCTTCAATGCAGATTGACGAAAGAGGAGCTGAACCGCGTGGGCCCCTTCAACAGTGCGAAAGAGCTCTGGGCAAAACTGATCGAGCTACACGAAGGGACATCAGATACTCGAATCAGTAAGAGGGATCTACTACTGAACAAACTCTACACCATCAAGATGGCCGACAACGAAACAGCAGCCCAGCTCCACGCACGAATCCAAGAGTTAATGAACGGTCTTCACACAATAGGTCACAAGGTTGAAAATCGTGACTTAATAAGGTATGCCTTAAACGCGTTCCCTAGAAACACCTTGTGGGCATCTATGGTAGATGCATACAAGGTCTCAAGGGATCTTTCAAAAATAAAATTA
This sequence comes from Boesenbergia rotunda, assembly GCA_024364735.1. Lineage (NCBI taxonomy): Eukaryota > Viridiplantae > Streptophyta > Magnoliopsida > Zingiberales > Zingiberaceae > Boesenbergia > Boesenbergia rotunda. The sequence continues at coordinate 64,389 of JAGFNQ010003737.1, read as the reverse complement.
GATGAATTATTTTCTGAACTAGAACTGCACGAACAAACTAACACCAATATGGTCGAGAAAGGTATTGCTTTCGTTGCAGGTAAAACTCTAAGGACAATGAAGAAGAAGCCTGAACCTGAACCCGAGTCTAACTCAAACTCAGAAGATGAAGAAGGAGATCAAACAAAGCTAGTCCGACTAGCCCGAAGCTACTACAAGGAGCTGAAGAACCGAACCAACAAACGGAAAATCAGCCGAAGAAAGGACGAACCAGCTGAACCCGCAAGTGATAAAAACAAGCCCAACGTAACCTGCTACGAGTGCAAGAAAAAGGGCCACTACAAGACAGAATGCCCAAACTTAAAGGAAGTCAAAAAGACAAGAAGAAAGAAGGCGCTCCAAGCAACCTGAGACGAGTCTTCCTCAGAAGAAGAAGAAGAAGCACCCCAATCAAACCTACTAGCTCTGACCGCCTCAGAAAAAGTCGAGACTGAGTCCGAATCAGAACAGGACGACGGCGAGCTGACATTTACAGAAGATGGCGAAATTAAGGTAACTGGTTTTAACAGATGTCAATTAACTGAATTAATTTCATTTCTTTCTCGAGATTTGGCAAAAGCCAAACTTCGAGTCGAATCCCTCCGACAGGAAGTAAAACTCCTGAAAGAGGGAGCTGACTCTAAACCCTTAACCGAGAAGGTTCAGGAAGGAACTCCTACTCAAGTTGAAAAACTTGAAAAGGAGAACTCCTCCCTGAAAACTCAGGTTAAGGATCTTAGATCAGCTTTAGAACGATTTACATCTGGTTCCAAGGGTCTTGACATGATCCTTGGAAAACAGAAATCAATTCTAAATCGATCCGGATTGGGCTATAGAACCAAATCCCGGCAAAGATCTTACCTTGCTGTACTGAATCGGTCCAGAGGTAAAATTCAGGCATGTGTACCTAAACTATGCCTGAACAAACCGACTGGATCAAATCAGTATTGGATCCCCAAGGACAAGATTCACATCTTGCCTAACCATCATCGTGGCTTTAGTCCAGGGGGAGCCAAACTGAAAACAATATTCATTATTAGATAAATAATTTTAATTCTTGATTGCAATTGCTTGTTTGATTGTTTATTTAATTTCTGCAATTTACCATGCTTAGATTTAGGAATGGTTAGTTAAGGACAAAACAAACTTAACTGAAACTTGACAACATAGTATTGGGTGGAGGTGAGATGATAGTACGTTAGGGAAACCAACTCTAATCAGATCAAGTTCACTTGGTCTCTTTAGACTGGCGGAACTAGCCGAAGCTACCGATCCAAAACCCAAACTAGTTAGACCAGAAATTTTTCAAAGAATAATTTTGAAAATGCAATTTCATTAAAAGACTTTGTCAAGGAAAGGGTGGATGATCCCATAAGGCTACGGCCAAAGAAGGCCTAGTGCCTCGCCAAGACCTGGAAGCTAATTTTTGAAATTCAAATTCAAATTAATTTTTATCAAATTCGAATCTAACACAAAATTTCAGTTATTTGTAGATTTAAACATCTTTTCAAGAATTTAATTATTTTCAAAATTAATCAAAATTTTTAAAATAATCTTAACTATCAAAACATGTCTCACGAAACCAATAAGGCTAACGTGATTGAAAACCCTAGATTCTGGGTGAGACGGTAGGATTAAGACTCAATTGAAAATTCTTTTAATACCCATAGGATGAGATAATCTTGTATTTGTCAAACCATGGTCAACATAGTCAAATCAAGGTAAAGGTGGTCAAAGCATGATTAACACGGTCAAACAACATTCAAAACAGTCAAATCAATTCAAACCATGGTCAAACCGATTAAACCATGGTTAAAAGTAGACAAGACTAAAAATTTGTCTTTACCTACCCTATTCCGGGCGCCCGGAACCACGCGGGCGCCCCCATCACCTCCAATGCAGCAAAAGCTGCAAAAGCTCTCTGTTGAGGGCGCCCGGGCTGTTCCGGGCGCCCCCAACCAGTCCTTTACACTGCCTTTGGCAGCAACCCTGACCAGGGCGCCCGGAAGCTCCCGGGCGCCCCCGTTGAACTCTCTATATAAGGCACCCGAACCTCCTTCACTTCCCACACCAAAATCAACCTCCTTCTCCACTTCTTTCTATTCAAGAAGATCTTGCAAGTCCTCATTCTCAACTATGCCTTCCCGAGCCGTTCGGTATGATTATTGTTATTGTTATTGCATTTAAATTTATTTTCTCATGCAATATCTTTATTCTTCCTTTAATTTCCTTAACTTAGAAGACGCCGACCAAACCCGGCCAACCCCGGTGCAGAACCTAGTCCAGACCCTAGATTTCCTAACCTAGAGTTATGTAATAGGTTTGCACAAACCATCTACAAGCCTATTAAAACGAGTTATCTCAATAGGCACTTTTTTACCCAATCATGCCCTGTCGCCATGAACATCATCAACTTCTATCAATTGGACAATCTTGTCTTTTGCACGCATACCATTAATGAATCTTTATGCGTAGAATTTTACAATAATATAATTCGACAAGATAATCTTATGTTTCATACCACTGTCCAAGGGATTCCTTTAACTATAACCCCGACTTTATTGAACCGATTCCTAGGACTGCGACCCTCTCAGTCCACATTCTGCTGTTATCCTCCTAGGAACCCCCTATTTGATCCTCCCTACTCAGAGATTACCCTAGATACCATTCACTCCTATTTCTATAGGGCAGACCTCCCAGCAAATAGACGCTTCCAAGCTGTTGAACTTCAGGCCCAGAACTATGCCTTGTATAGAGTTCTGGTCCGCTGTATCTTACCACTCTCCACCAGAGACCTTGGGACTATGCGACCCTTTCATGCTTTCCTTCTTTATGCCCTAGTCCATCACCTTGACCTAGACATTGGACTCCATATGTTTCATACCATTCTGCATGCGTCCAGTGTCACGACCCAGGGACGAGTACACACACCATATTGCCACATCATCACATCCCTCCTTCATCACCACGGTCGTGACATTACCGTTGGTGAAATTACCGCTATGACCGACTTTGACGAAATAGGATTTAGGAACTTTTCGTTAGCGGGTCTAGAGGTGTCGGCCACCGGGGTTCTTAGTTGGAGACGACAGCAGGCCGGAGCACCAGTCGACTCAGACGAGGAGGTCGAAGTCGACATTGGAGACATAGCTGCAGCAGCCCGAGCACACATCGACGAGCCCGCTCCACCGACACTCTACCAGAGAGTGACGCATTTAGACATAAAGGTTCAAAGTCTTCGAGAGGAGGTCGAAGCCTACCACCTAGAGCAGATGGAAGCTCGTCGAGCTGATCGAGAAGTGGCTGACGCACGATACATAGAGATGATGGCACGATTTGATGCATGGCAGCCTGGCCCATCTGATCATCCCGGTCCTTCATCTTAGATTCACTTAGCATTGTACCTATTTGACTGCCCCTACTCAGTAGGGTTGACTGGTGTTTGACTATTTGACTTATGTTGAACCTTGAATACCTGCTTTATTCTCTGTTGACCAGTTTATGAGTATTTGTTCTGTTTGCAGTTAGGATTGTGCTTTGTAGAATAGATTAATATTTTTTTTAATAGAATTTGAAAAACTGTTTTACTTAATTTCAAAATCAGTTTTCATTTTCGACTTAGTTTTATTTATATTTCAAAACTACCCCCTTCAAAAATTAGGGCTTTTTCGTAAATGGACTTAGCCTAGGCCCTAACCCTAGAACTGCATGCACCTATAGACTTAGAAGTCAGCATCTCACAAGCACCTTAGGGTACTTTTTGATTGATAACCTAGAAAGGGTTGAGATGCTTAGGTCTTTGCCTTAATTCAAGATGCTTTAAGTCAGTGCATCTGCAGTAATTGGGGCACTAAAGTTAAGTGTCAAGTTTAGAAAATCTAACTTGAACAGAAACACTTAATTTGACTAACCCTAGCAAAAACTACTGTTTATAACAGTTAGTAAGTAGCTAATTGGGTTAGACAGGTCTCTATAGAGAAAATTGAATGATTGTGGTTTAAGTCTAATTATGATTTGGTTCAGTACAGCAAAATCTTACTTATTTCCATTATTTCTGCTATATTTATTTGTTTTCATATATGGAAAAGGGGGAGAGATAGGAAAGGAGAGAGTAAAATTAATTTTCTTTATTTAAAAAGTTTTCAAAATTTAATTTTCTTAACTCTATCCTTTATTCAAAAAGTATTCAAAAGTTTTTCTTTATTCAAAACTTTTTTGAAAAATACTTAAGCTTTCAAAATTTTGCTAAGTATTCAAGCCTTTCAAATTTTTACTTAAGCTTTCAAAATTTTGCTAAGTATTCAAGCCTTTCAAATTTTTACTTAAGCTTTCAAAATTTTGCTAAGTACTCAAGTCATTCAAAATTTTATAACTTAAGCTTGTCAAAAGTTTTAAACTTTAATAAAGTACCTTAAGCTTAAGTTTCTCAAAACTGGTTAAGTACAATATTATTAAGTACTTAAGTTTTTTTTAATCATCCTACTAAAGTACTTAAGCTAACACTTTCAAAACCTTTGAGTACCTTGAAACTTAAAGCCTCAAACTTTTTAAGTACTCAAAAATCATGTTTCAAAAATCTTCCTATATACTTTTAACTTAAGATTCCTAAGTACCTAAAACTTAAGTTTTCAAAGTACAAGTAAAGTTTTTTTAACCCCACGAATTTTTGAAAAATCTAGGGGGAGATTCCTTCCAGGGGGAGGGAACAAAGTTTAACATTTTTTCATGCTTGCTTAAACTTAACTTTTTGAACTAAGATTGCCATAAATCAAAAAGGGGGAGATTGTTGGTGCAGAATGCACCAAAGTCAAACCTGTGTTTTGATAATGGCAACAGAGGTCAAAAGTTAAGTCTTACTTGTGTTTCTAACAAGTTACTCTAGTGTGCAGAGATAAAGTCCTAACGAAGGACTGCTAGGCAACTGGCGAAGGACTGCCAGTAGCAAAGCCCTAGCGAAGGACTGCTAGGCAACTGGCGAAGGACTGCCAGTAGCAAAGTCCTAGCGAAGGACTGCTAGGCAACTGGCGAAGGACTGCCAGTAGCAAAGCCCTAGCGAAGGACTGCTAGGCAACTGGCGAAGGACAGCCAGTATCCAAGCCCTAGCGAAGGACTACTAGGCAACTGGCGAAGGACTGCCAGTATCCAAGACCTGACAAAGGACTGTCAGGCAAAAGTCCAACCAAAGGAGCGGTTGGCATCAGGTAAACTCTCCCGAGAGGAGTAGGTGAGGACGCGTTCTCCGTCGAGGGAACAGTAGGCGTCGGTTCGACCTAGGGCTCCATTTTGGAGACCAAAGTCAGAACCAAGACAGCTAAGGCTGTATAAATAAATATTTTATTGTTGCATTGTGTTTTGGACTAACCCTGGATGCAGGACCGAAGGAACGTGTGTCTGCAGCTCAGAAAGCCTCAAAGGAGAGAGGCAATGGCTGAGTAGGGCGCCCGGAGTGTCCCGAGCGCCCCCAAGGTGCATACAAAACAAGTCAAAGAAAAAAAGGGTTCGAACAGCTGCTGGGCGGGGTGCCCCCGTGCTCCCGGGCGCCCCCGCTGCTCCCGAGCGCCCCCAGCGTCCCGGGCGCCCCCATGTGCATGCCTCAGACCAGAAGCCTTCGAAGCCAGAAGATAAGATTTAACCCGATCAACCAGGGCGCCCCGAGCGCTCCGGGCGCCCCGGTCAAAGCGGATCCCTAAGATAAGGGGATCAGACGCTGACCGAGATTGAACCGGATCGAAGGACACGTGGGGGGCGCCCCCGACGTCCCGGGCGCCCCCTGGCCCTATATAAAGGGCCCTCGACCAAGGCTTCCAATAATCAATTCTTTCAACGCCTCAAAGCTCTTCTACGCTCGTGCCTTGCTCCGGAAACACTCCAACTCGAGCCGACAACGTCCCGCTGCCCCGAAAAAGTCAATACACTCCGGACGTCGGTAACGAAGAGCGCAATTCTTTATTATTATTTTGTGCACTTACTTTATAACCAAATTCTGTAACTATTATTGCGCTTCATATAGAATTGCCCAAAGTAAACGGTCAACGACCGTGGGCCTTGGAGTAGGAGTCGACACAGGCTCCGAACCAAGTAAAATCGACTGTGTCTCTGTGTTGTGTTTATTTTTACTTCCGCTGTGCAATTGCTCTTTACGAAATTCCGAACGATTTCCGATATTCACCCCCCCTCTATCGGTTTTCTCGATCCAACAGAATCCTTGGTAGATTAAGGACGACGGGCAAAAGTCTAGGAGGGTCGAGGATCATATGACTAGTGGCTCGGAAGTTGAGGATGGGATATCGAGCAAAAGTCCAAACATGTATTTGGCAAAAGGTAATTTCTCCTGAAAGGAGTAAATAAGGACACGTTCCCCATCTAGGATTTCGATTGAAACCTAAAAGTCAGGATCGGACAGTCTGAGACTGTCAATTGCATTTCATTCTTTATTATATTTGTTCGTACTAACTCTAAGATGCAGACCTGAAGTTCGAAACCAAGATGGTCTAGGCGTCTGGAAGGGATCCGGCGCCTAGGGTACGATAAAGCTTCACAGAGTCAAACCTCATCTGGCAACTTTGAGGTGCTTGGAAGGGATCAAGACGCCTAGAATAGAGGCGCAAAGGAATAGAGGCACTTGAAAGAGGATAAACTATGGCGAAGCTGGATCAGATCAGATTTGCTTCGGACAAAGATGCCAGGATACTCCTTTATTAGGAGGTGTCAACCAAGAGCTCAGAACACTCATTGTCTATGCAATCCAATGCTCAAATGCTCAGCACACTACTCCCAACTTTGACTACGACGCTGCAATGCTACTTCGACAACAGCACCTTACTCCGGGAATTTTATTAGTCAGTATAATTTACATTACACATTTGTAATTCCATACTCTGTAATATTTGTGAAATGATAGTGATTTCCCAACAAAAGCGAACGATCATAGGCCTTAGAGTAAGAGTCGTCAAAGGCTTCGAACCAAGTAAAAAAAATCGTGTTAGCGTTGTGTGTTTTCTTTATTTTTGTTGCAACCTTTATTCAATTGATTTATGAAAAAGTGAGCAAGCCATGAGCACTATTCACTCCCCCCTCTAATGCTTTCTCTATCATAAAAGAACTTCAAATTCGATTGAGGAGTCAGTAATGGAAGAACTCTGACTGAGTAGTTAGTGATGGGATTAACTTCCACCATCACTGAAATAAGCAGGGATGCGCTTTCTTTATCTAAGCATTCTTAAGTCTCAAATCTTGCACAAAGGATATGGAGGGAGTCGCTTTACCTGCACCCAAGCTGAGGGGCATTGAGCCCCGAGGAGAGTAATTACTCGATCCGTGACAATGTCAAAATCAAGAGAGATTAGATTCTGAAAAGGGCACTTGCTGATGGACGTTGTTGGTCCGAGACCAAAGGACATATGAGCTCAATCTGTGACTATATCCAACTTGAGAGAGATTAGACTCTGAAAAGGAAAATTGCTGATGGAAGTCGTTGGTCTGGGAGCAAGGGATATATGAGCTCGTTCTATGACTATATCCCAGTCGGGAGAGGTTGGACCTTGAAAAGGATAATTGTTGATGGGCGTTGCTGGTTTAGGACTAGTAGGATATATGAGCTCAATATGCCACTATGTCGCAGTCGAGAGATATTGGACTCCGAAAAGGGTAAGTACTTGTGAACACCGCTGGTCCGAGACCATAGGGATATATGAGATTGATCTGTGATATGTCCTAGTCGGGAGTGATTGGACCCTAAAAATGACAATTGTTGATGGGCACTGTTGGTCCAAAACTAGAGGATGTTGAGGCAATCTGTGGTCCGGAGTGATCAAGTGTTTTGATGTTTGGGAAAAGGGTTTAAGTTAGGTTTCCCTTGTGTTCTAATATGTGCATGTTGAGTGTGCAGGTTGTGCAGGTTTACACATATTGACTTGACTGGACGACCTCGGTACGGTGAAGGGTGGCATGGAGACAAGCCGTGGGCTTGTGTGCGCACCTGAGGGACCTTGGAGAGCAGGGACGATGAGCTGAGGGGCGCGGACTTCGAGGCATGTGTGAAGGATGGCATGGAGGCAAGCTGGAGGCTTGCGTGTATCCGAGAGACGGGGGCCGAAGATGAAGAGGGCGCGAAGGCAATAGTCGAGGCTGCTGATGAGGAGTCAATCGAGTCGTGAGGATACGAGTGCTGTGTGATTGTATTCAGGAAATCATAGTGTTCGAGTGCTGAGAGAAATGTACTCGGGAAGGGAAACCCTAGGTGTGTGAGTGGGGCAGTCGACTGCCCTTGGGACAGTCGACTGATAAAACTCACAGAAGGTATGCAGCTCTGGACTAGTCGACTGCTACCATAGCAGTCGACTGGTAGCGGCTGGTGAGTTGGCTGAAAATTCGAACGTTGGGGTTGTAATGGTCGATTTTCAGTGGCACCAGTCGACTTCCCTGGGAGCAGTCGACTGGTCGCGAGGGTTTCAGACTTAGTTCTATTTAAAGAGGACTTCATGGTGGTTGAGACTCTTGACGAATTTTGTCTTAGTTAAAGGCAAAATAGTAGTCTTTGTGCTCAGGTCGTGTCAAGGTGTTGTGGCGAGATTTCTCCACCCACAAGGAGCGACAAGGGCTAGCCGGAGGTTATCCGGGGAGTGATCCACCGACGGATTCTTGGATTAGTCACCCTTCGGGGTGGATACCAAGCAAATCTGGTTTGTTAGCATTGTTCTTGTTGTTAGTTTATTGTTTTATTATATTTCTGCTTGCGCAACTAACAACGTAGGAAGAAGAAGCCGAAAAATGCTATTCACCCCCCTCTAGCGTACCGAATTGATCCAACAATTGGTATCAGAGCTAGGACCGCTCTTGATTGGACTAACCGCCAAAGGAGCAAAGAACGCTAGAGGAAGAACATGGAAGACAAATTTGGGGAAGACATCTACACTCCACCGCCCTACGACCATGAAGATTTCACATATTGGAAGACGAGAATGGAAACATGGTTCGGGATGGAGTGGGACCTTCGGATCGTGCTTGAAAAGCCCTTCGAGATTCCAAAAGATAAGCATGGGAAGAAGCTTAGGCCTAGATATTGGAATCAAGAACAACAAGCACAATCAAAAACCAATGAGAAGGTAATTAGCATTTTGATTTATATTTTGCCTAATAACATTTTGAGTTGTGTAAGTGAATATAAAGATGCATGTGATTTGTGGAAAAAGATAGAAGAATATCATGAGAAACCTACACAAGCCAAAATAGTGGAAGAATCGGAAGAAATGGATTCAATAGACCAAGAGGAAGAAGAATTGATCATATCATCAGGTGTAGAGGAAGGACTAAGTGAGAGATCCTCCACTTCCTCAAGAGAAGAAGAGGAGGTGTCAACGTCAAGGATTGAGGGGAGGAGAGACTCTCATCCATGCCAGAACAAGAGGAAGCATCCACTTCATCCAAGGCTGAAGAAGAAGCTTCTACCTCCACCAAAGCTAAATCGAAAGAGCACATCACATGCTTTGGTTGCAACGAAAAGGGGCACTACAAGGACAAGTGCCCGAAAGGTAAAAAGGAGGTAAAATCTAAACTCATTTCAAGTTCCTTTAAATCTAACGTGGGTTGTAGGATTGGAGAAGCTCAGGAAAGAAAAAAAGAAAATTCAATGCTTTACGTGTGGTGAGCTAGGACACTACCACACCAAGTGCCCAAAGAGTGGAGAGCTCAAGAAGATGGAGCACTTGAGAAGATGGGAGAAGGAGGAAAGGAAGAAGCAAAGATCACAATAAGAAGGGACTACAAGGGTAAGGGAGGTAATTCCTAACCCTAAGTTAAAATTCAATTCAAATTTAAGTTCCTCTATGTATGATAAAAATAATGTTAATTATCCATCCATGCATGCTAGAATTCATGAAAAATGCTTACTTGTGCACAATTTTGGATTTAGATACAATGATAGGACTAGAGTTATAAGGTAGATCAAAGCCCTAGGAAAAGCATGCATCATGTGAGACCTAAGACCTTTGTATCTAAGGATCATGACATTAATCCCAAGAAGGGAAGGAATGTGCCTAGAAATGTGGATAGGTCTAGGAATGTCCAAAGTGTACATATGGACTCAAAGGTTAGAAATCTAGAAAGGGAAAATCAAGTCTTGAGGGCAATGCTTGATAAATTAGAAAAGACCCTAGAAAGATTCAAGGTTGGATCTAAGAGTCTAGATATGATGTTGGGTAGCTTAAAATCCAACTATGATAGATCGAGTTTGGGTTACCGGTCTAGAGTCTCCAAGGCCAACAAAAAGAAATATGCTAGGAAGGCATATGATCATGACAAAAAGGAGAAGTCCAAGAATGGCAAGGGGGTGTCATCCAAAGGGAAAGAAAATGACTTAACCAAAGACAAGGTGTCTAAGGTTAAGAGGGTTCATTTTGTAGGCCAAGAATCACCGGTGGCACACCGGTGTGGCCTAATGTAGATTGAGTCACCAAGGGAGGTGGCTAGGGCTAAGAGCTCAAGGAGGAGCTCTAGGAGCCTTTGGGGTCCATGATAAATGGATCTCAAGAGATGGTTTCTTTAGGAAGTCTAGGAAATTAGGTGAAATGTGCCAAAAAGGGTTGGAAGACTTGGGTAAGTTTAATCCTAGAAAATTGACACATTAAAAGGAATTTTAGGGAGAAAAAGGTGAAAATAGGTTTATATTTGATAAAATTAGGTCTTAATGTGTGAAAACCATATAATTCAATGAGAGAAATGAACGATGATCAAGTATAAAAAGATACTTTGAGGAGAAGTTACAATTAGAACTTTTGGAGAAGTTTAAATGATACATTTTAGGAGAAGTCGAGTTTCATGTCAATCTTGGGATTTGGAGTACATTTATTTGGAAACTTATTTTCTCCAAGTAGATATAGGATCCTCAAATCTCCCAACGAAATTTCAAATTTTTTGGAGATTTGTGGAATTATCTAGACATTTCTGAAATTGGGCTGAAAATCTGAAATTCAGGTATCAGTCGACTGCCCCCAGGGCAGTCGACTGATCCGAGTGAATTCAGCCCTGGAAACTCTCTGTTCGTTTTATCAGTCGACTGCCCCTAGGGCAGTCGACTGATCCATAGTTGTTAAGATGAAAAGGTTATTGGATGATTGGATATGACCTTAAAATTAAAATCTTTGATTATACTCTTTGAACAAAGGTTTGTCTCAGGGTTAAATGGTGATTATATGAAATAAGACCATCATGGAATTTAAGGAAAATTGATGAGTCCTTTAAATGGATGATATTAAATGATAAATGCTTGTTGAATGAGAAGATTGACAAGTCCATAGGTATCTAGGATTAAGAAATAAAAAGGGAAGAATTGAGGACAATTCCTTGTGCAAATTATAATAGTTAGTCTTGACAAACACATGAAATTAGAAGTAGACTTGGAAGGTGATACAAAATGCCAATCTTCTGAGATAATTAGAAGTTGTACCAAAAGTCAAGCACATTTGTATTTTTCATGGAATCATATTTTTCTAGGATAGGGTATATCCTAGCAAATGTACTTGCAAATTTCTTTTAGGTTTTTAAAGGTTTTCTAGGTTTTTTAAAAGGTTCTAGGGTAGAAAACTTGGGTTGTTGAGTTAGGTTTAACTTAACAAAAGACAATGTTGGTTGTTAAGTTGGGGTATAACTTAACATTGGTGTTATGGTGTCAAGTTAGGTAGAACTTGACCTTGGTAGAATGAAAATGGGAGAAGACATAGGTTAAGGGGGAGGTTGCCTCTTTGTTTGCCTTAATTTTCATAGGAAATTTTTGAGTTTTGTGTCAAACTTGAGAATGGTGATAGATACATGGTTGAATGTATTTTTCCCAAGTAGGTATAGGTACCACAAACTTCTCCACAAAATTTGAGAATTTTTAGAAATTTGTGGAATTTCTGGCGCATTTCTGAATGTGGCCTAAAAAACTGATTTTCAGAGTATCAGTCAACTGCCATGAGGGGTAGTTGACTAGTCAGGGCTGGTGTGGGTATTCAACAGCTGACTTGGGTCCAAATGATGGAAAACGAGTGTATGGGGGGCTAGTACACTGTGTTTAGGATCATTGGGGATTAAAAGATCCAATAATTGGGATATTGTTAGTATCTTTTTGATGTTAGGCAAAGGGAGAGAAGTGTTGGGTTTAAGTTGGGAAACCAAACACTCCTTTGCAAGAAACCCTAGGTTTAGAGGGAGCTGAGATTTAGGGGGAGCATGGTTGCTCCGTTCTTGGCGTAAGGGGAACCTTGGAGAGGTTCTTAAAAAGCTTTTGTAAGTCCAATGTAGGGGAAGCTTTGGAGAAGCGTTAAAAAGCCCGTTTTTTATGAAAAGTCCTAACTTGGAGGGTTAGGTGTGGAAAATTCCTAACTTGGAGGGTTAGGTGTAGGATGCCTTGGGATAGGATCCATGCATTGCAATGCAGTGGCGATGTAAGTCTAAGATGGAGTCTTGGCAACGTAAGTCCAGTTGTTTGTTTAGCATTGTTTTTGCTAATTATTGCTATTGACTACTATTTGCTTTCCCTAACTTAAACGTATTGCCAAACATCAAAAAGGGAGAAATTGTTGAGACAATCTGTGGTCCGGAGTGACCAAGTGTTTTGATGTTTGGGCAAAGGGTTTAAGTTAGGTTTCCCTTGTATTCTAATATGTGTATGTTGAGTGTGCAGGTTATGCAGGTTTACACATATCGACTTGATTGGACGGCCTCGGTATAGTGAAGGGTGGCATGGAGACAAGTCGCGGGCTTGTGTGTGCACCTGAGGGACCTTGGAGAGCAGGGACGATGAGCTGAGGGGTACGGACTTCGAGGCATGCGTGAAGAATGGCATGGAGGCAAGCTGGAGGCTTGCGTGCATCCGAGGGACGGGAGCCGAAGATGAAGAGGGCGCGAAGGCAATAGTCGAGGCTGCTGATGAGGAGTCAGTCGAGTCGTGAGGGTACGAGTGCTGTGTGATTGTACTCGGGAAATCCTAGGTTCGAGTGCTGAGAGAAGTGTACTCGGGAAGGAAAATCCTAGGTGTGTGAGTGGGGCAGTTGACTGCCCTTGGGGCAGTTGACTGATAAAACTCACAGAAGGTATGCAGCTCTGGACCAGTCGACTGCTATGGGAGCAGTCGACTGGTAGCGGGTGGTGAGTTGGCTGAAAATTCGAATGTTGGGGTTGCAACGGTCGATTTTCAGTGGCACCAGTCGACTGCCCTGGGAGCAGTCGACTGGTCGCGAGGGTTTCAGACTTAGTTCTATCTAAAAAGGACTTCATGGTGGCTGAGACTCTTGATGAATTTTGTCTTGGTTAAAGGCAAAATAGTAGTCTTTGTGGTCATGTCGTGTCAAGGTGTTGTGGCGAGGTTTCTCCACCCACAAGGAGCGACAAGGGCTAGCTAGAGGTTATCCAGGGAGTGATCCACCGACGGATTCTTGGATTAGTCGCCCTTCGGGGTGGATACCAAGTAAATCTGATTTGTTAGCATTGTTCTTGTTGTTAGTTTATTGTTTTATTGTATTTTCGCTTGCACAACTAACAATGTAGGAAGAAGAAGCCGAAAAACGCTATTCACCCCCCTCTAGCGTACCGAATCGATCCAATAGAGGATACATGAGCTCGATCCACGACTTTGCCAGAGTTGGCAGAGATTAGACCCTGAAATGGGCAATTATTAATAGACACCACTAGTCCGAGACCATGAGAATATATGAGCTTAATCTGCGATTATGTCTGAATCGAAAAAGATTGAACCATGAAAAATACAATTGTTAATGGATGCCACTGGTCCAAAACCGAGGGATATATATATGAGACCAAGGGGATATATGAGCTCGATTTGCGATTATGTCCAGTATAAGGGGGAGCTTTAGAGAAGCTTTAAAAAACCCGGTTTGGCAGAAAATCCTAACTTGGAGGGTTAGGTGGTGAAAATCCTAGCTTGGAGGGCTAGGTGTGAGAAAATCCTAACTTGGAGGGTTAGGTGGGAAAATCCTAGCTTGGAGGGCTAGGTGTAAAATTCCTAACTTGGAGGGTTAGGTGTGTGATGCCTTGGGATAGGATCCAGTTATGCATTGCATATGCATTCATTTAGCATTATTTTTGCTATTTACTACTATCTTGCTTTCCTAACTTAAACGGATTGCCAAACATCAAAAAGGGGGAGATTGTTGGAGCAATCGGCCCTAAGATAGTCCGGAGTGACCATGGGTTTTGATGTTTGGGCAAAGGGTTTAAGTTAGGTTTACCCTTGTATTTGATATGCGTATGTTGAGTGTGCAGGTTGTACAGGTTACGCATATGGACTTGACTGGACGGCCTCGGTACGGTGAAGGATGGCATGGAGGCAAGCTGAAGGCTTGCGTGTGCATCTAAGGGACCTTGGTGAGCAGGGACGATGAGCTGATGGACGCGGACTTCGAGGCATGCGTGAAGGATGGCATGGAGGCAAGCTGGAAGCTTGCGTGCATCTGAGGGACGGGAGCCGAAGATGAAGAGGGCGCGAAGGCAACAGTCGAGGCTGTGGAGGAGGAGTCAGTCAAGTCGTGAGGGTATAAGTGCAGTGTGATTGTACTCGGGAAATCCTAGGGTTTGAGTGCGGAGTGGAATGTACTCAGGATGGGTAACCTTAGGTGGTTGAGTAGACCAGTCGACTGGCCTGGGGGGCAGTCGACTGATGGAACTCACAGAAAGGTCTCAGCCTGGGACCAGTCGACTGCCCTGGGGGCAGTCGACTGGTAACGAGAAATCAGCCCCGAGTCCTATTTAAAGAAGACGTCGTGGTGGCTGAGTTTCTTGACGAATCTTGCTTGGCTAAGGCAAGATAGTAGTCTACTTTGTTCTCTAAGTGTCCTTGGTGTTGTGGCGAGGTTTCTCCACCCACAAGGAGCGACGAGTTCTAGCCGGAGGTTATCCGGGGTTTGATCCGTCGAAGGATTGTTGGATTAGTCACCCGACCGGGGTGGATACCAACTAAATCTGGTATTGTTAGCATTGTTATTTATTTTACATATTATTTCTGCTGCGCTAACAACTTTTTAGAGATCAAAGATCCGAAAAAGTTCTATTCACCCCCCCTCTAGCACCCTACATCGATCCTACATTATGTTCTTCTCTTCTTTTTTCCATATAGTTTGCTCTTTCATATACTTTATTCTTGGACGCTCTGCATTCTCTAGCATAATGCCTAAATTTGTCACAATTGTAGCACTTAGCTCAAGATTTGTCGCATCTCGAGTTTGTGTTCGTGTGCTCTCTTCCACGCTATTTTGTTGAATTTTCTCCTCTTTCATTGTTGTTGTTGGAAACTCATCCTTGTTCACTAGCACAACCTTGTCCATATTCACGACCTCTTTCACGTTGACTTTTATTGCTAGAGAAGCTTTCATCCTTCTTAGTTGGTTAAAGAGAAGTCTTAAGAAGTTGTTGAGTAATAGTTGGTTAAAGAGAAGTCTTAAGAAGTTGTTGAGTAATCTCTGCATTAATTTTCTTCTTTTCTTCATGGGCTTGTAATGAACCCAATAGTTGCTCCATCGTCATGACTTATAGATCCTTGGTCTCTTTGATGATGATTGTAATACTATCAAATCTTGAGTTCAATGATCGAAAAATTTTCTTGATGATAATTACTTCTTCTAGTTTTTCACCATTTCTTTTTAGTTAATTGGAAATAGTAGAAACTCTAGAAAAATAATCGAATATCAATTCACCTTCCTTCATACGAAGAGTATCAAACTGACTTCTTAACATTTGATGGCCAGTTTTTTCACTTTTTCTTCTCCTTGATACGAGACTTGGAGCTTTAACTATAACAAATATGATTTTCCCCATCGCATCATCAACAGTGCGTTGTTGCATGCGCTCTGCAGAAAACAAATTTACACTCTGTGAAAAGCCATTTTTGTTGTGGTGTTTTCCCATGCTTCCTTGGCCGAAGTAGCACCATGAGATTTCCTTAAAACTTAACCATTCTCATCTCAAGCTCGATAAATGAGGATGAGAGTCTTCTTATCTCTCTTTCTTAAATCTTATAGACTGTACTCTTTTTGAGTCGGAGATAACGCCGAGTCATCATTCGGCTCTTCGTAGCCTTTCTCCTAACCTCCCAAATATCATGAACTCCAAGAAACATCTTCATCTTGATACTTCAATTATCATAACCATTCGCCTTGAGTATCAAAACTTGGAAGGAAACTATATATATACCTCCAATATTAGTCATCGCTCTGATATCATTTTATTGGAAGAAAATGTCTAGGATGAAGAAATGCACTCTATGCAGAAGAGAAAGACAAGGAAACGTTCAACTTGTATTTTTCATTCATCAAATTAAGCTAATATAGTTAAAGGCATATTAATTACACGACTCAAATAACACACTAACTCAATGTTTATCTCCCCACTAACTCTATTAACGCATATGCTATTACCACAAATATACCTCATCTATCCATTATTTGCCACCTCATCATCCGCTAACTCCATTTCTATCAAAAACCAAGTTTAATTTTCAAGAATATATTCTTATATCACCCAACCACCAGCTTGACTCTGATTGTCTCAATTGATGATGAGCCTATATTCTTATATCGCCAACGAGATCGACAAATCTAACAAACACCACAGGAAAATTAAGCCTCAAATTAAGTAGGAAACGTTCTTCAGGCCTTCATAAAAAACCGTAATCCAACCAAAAAAACGGGGGCCTGAAATAGCAGCAGGAGAATAAAGAACAAATCTTTGATCTTGATTCAAGGTCGCTAACCTCAGCAAATGCTAACAGAACGAATGGCAAGGCTCTCCAAAAGGATAGATGCTAAAAGATTGTTCGAACAGCATTCACACAATTCACAACCCAAAATGAAGACAACAAATAAAAACAGAGGCGACTGGGCAATAAAAACGAGCTGACAGATTCCCTGAACAGGAACAGGTTACTGGGCAATTTAAGACCTGGAGAAGACTGGTTTGGAGCAGGATGTTCCTTAATGTATATTTTCTGACTACTCTTCACAGCAAATGCATGTGGTGGTGGGTACGATTTTATAGTTTCAATGGAATTCAATGACAATTCATTACACTTTTATTATTAGAAGCAGCAGCAGCTAAACGATCGATGGCAACTTTAGAAAGGAAAGTTATAATCTTGTTTTTTACATGGCAAAAGAGCTGAAAGGTGACAAAATTACGTAGCATATATATATATATATATATATATATATATATATAATCCTGATATCATACGCCCCTGCCTATACGCGCCCATGCGCGCGCCTACTCTCTTTTTTTTTTTTTTTTTTTTTAAGAAATTAACCTCTGTTAATATTTTTATTAATTTTTGTTTTGTTTTTCTCCTTCGCTCGCTCGTCTTCTTACTTGCCGATAGATGACGGGCGACGAGGCAGCATCGGCAGCGACGGGTGACGAGGCAGCGTCGACAGTCGAAGGCGGCGACGGGCGACGAGACGGCGACGGCAGCCGAAGGCAGCGACAATCGACAGCCGGAGGCGGCGACGGCAGCCGAAGGCAGTCGGAGGCGGCGACAACCGGCGCCGGTTGTCGCCGCCTCCGACTGCCTTCGGCTGCCGTCGCCGCCTCCGGCTTCCGGTTGTCGCTGCCTTCGGCACTCTCTCGTCCTCTGTCGTCTGCGACCGGCCGAGCGTGGCTGGAGGCGAGCCCGAGGCAATCTTCGCCACTCTCTCGTCCTCTCTCGTCTGCGACTGGCCGAGCGTGGCTGGAGGCGAGCCCGAGGCAAGTGTCCGGTGGGTGCGAGGTTGGTTTGGGGCTGCGACAGGCGGCGGCCGAGCTATGGCGATGGCTAAAGGCGGGCGACGGGCGACGGGCGACGGGCGACGGGCGACGACGGGTTCACCAATCCCCTCTAGGCTATATTTTTGTTCGGAGGCGGCGGCCTCCGGCCGCCGCCAGTGGGAGACCGACTGTAGGCAGGCGTGGTGGTCGGGCGGCCGACGTACGAGTGGCGGCGACGACCAAAAAAAAAGATGGATCCGCCACCCCAGCGTGGAGCGCGAGTGCGACGAGCTTTTAGTTTTTTGGAGAAGTTCAGTAAAAACAATTTTGACGCGTACAGGCGCGTTTCACACGGCGTGTATGATATCAATACTATATATATATATATATATATATATATATATATATATATATATATATATATATATATATATATATATATATATATATATATATATATATATATATATATATATATATATATATATATATCTGCACCTGTGAAAAGGAATCATCAACCAAAGACAAACAATTTGGGTTTCAACATTATGCTACGGGAGTATATACATATCCCAACTCACTTAACGTGTGATTTTTTTTATTGATTTTAATATATATACTTTATGCATGATACTTTACTTGTAAAATATATTTTCTACGTCTTTACTGATAGTATACATTGGCCATATATTTTTTCCATTATTTCACTTACTTTTTTCAAATAATAACTCTATCTATATGAAGAGTAAAAGAAGAGATGGTATATATTGATCATATCGTTCAAATAAAAATTCCATTATTTCACGTTGCATGGTGCATGTTAATTCTTACGTTCGCATGCATTAATCTCTACGTAGCTTTCAGAATATATATATAGAGTAAGATAGTGTTCAAACCTCTCTCAGTAATTCCAATCTTGTTACATTGAAATTAAGAAATAAAATTTGAAATGTGATGAAGAATTGAAGATTGAAGAAGGAACATAACAATTTAATTCCAACACTGACATTTTATTTCATATAATATATTTAATTCCATTATATGTGTATATATATATATAATAAGTCAGAGCCAGAGAGCACCGGCTTGCTTGAGGAGCGGGACGAGGGAGCCATTGATATGGCTCGACATCACCTCCTCCACCCCTCCTAGCAGCTTCCCGCCGACGAACACCGCCGGAACTCCGGCGGCATTTTTGGCAGAGGATGTGGCGTGATCGCCGCCGCCGCCAGTGCCCTCAGCGAGGAGGTGGGCGAGGACGGCCTGTATCTCTCCGCCGCCGCCGGCCTCGTCGTCGTCGAACTGGTCGAGCTCGTAGACGGTGGGTCCGACGCCCATCCCCAGCAACAGGCGCTTCACCACGTAGCACATGCAGCAGCCGCTAACGCTGAACACCACCACCGCTTTCCCGCTCGCCATCCTCGCCACCCTCTCCAACGGGCTCGCCGCCGCCTCTCCCTCCGCCATCCTCATTTAGTTAACTCGAGAGTTTGCTAGTGATCGAGTAGCGATGGATCATATATATATATACAGGGAGGGAGAGAAGACGGCGAGAAAAGGATGAGTGGCTCGTTAGGCGAAGCTCTGCGCAGGCGCGGGTGGCCACTGAAGCTGTGAAGCCCGGCAACCTCTGACCTCGTACGGGAAATAATAAACGGAAGGGAGACCAAAAAAGGAAAAGGAAAGGGAAAAAGTCCCTAACGGTAATCTAACCGACATTCCGACAACTGCCGTCCTTCTCCGCCGCAGTTTCACCCTCTCCTACTCCGCTTTTTTATGAAAATTTTTATGAAATTAAATACAAATTCGATTGTTATCTAGTTGTTCGTTTTTTTTAACCGCACGTACGGCGAGGTACTCACGCAGTTCGGCGCTCCTTTGCTAGCCGTCGGAATCAGCTTCGACGCTGCTGATCCGGTGAGAACATTCTTGAAACGTGACCGCCGGCGGCGGATGAATTGGCTTTATGTTTTATTGGTAATTTATTACCTTTAAAATATTACTGAAATGGTGGCATATTGAGTCAGAGCAAGTAAGGAAGACATGGGGTTCCAGATCACGCCTCGCATGCCATGCTTTATGGAATATTTATCCGGATAAAAATGTTTTGTTTCTAGCAAAATTTAATATAAATCGTGCAATTAACCTGAAGAGTGAAAGGTTTTTCTTTTTTTCTTTTTTTGTTTTTTAATAAAATTCTTCAGCAATTAGTATCAAAGAAAGGATTTTAATTAACTAAAACATCAATAAAATTAAATATGATTTCTTGAATATATTTTAATTAACCGATATCAAATTAAGATTTAGTTTTCTTATTTTATATAGTCAATTGTAGATTTCATAGTTGAGAAGATTGTATATGTTCTCGAAGGAGTATCAAAAATAAATTTAATATATCAATCTGATCTGAATCGATTTAAAAAATATCAAATTTGAATTGAGGTATTTCGGATTCTAATCGAATTTAAATTTAGAGTTTTTGGATTAGTTTAATTTTAAATCGGGTTTGGATTCGCTCGAGTTAATTTAAGGGTAAATTTTCCTAAACTCCTTACTTACCAAGTCAACTTTGCATGCAATCCCTACACAAACTTTTCTTTGCATGCAGTCCCTGATGTGATGTTTGGTGAGTATTATTTGAAGAAAATTGAGTATAAAAGTTAGAAAATTGAGTATGTCAAGTTGCATCCACAACATCAATAACCCGTGTACTCAATTTTCACTCTTTTATACTCAAGTTTCACTCTTTTATACTCAGTTTTCACTGATGTATACTCAATTTTCACCCTTTTATACTCAGTTCCATCAGGGAGTAAAAACAAAGAAAAACTTGTGTGAGGAGTGAATGTAAAGTTTGACTCTCTATTAGGAATTTAAAGCAACTTTACCGTTAATTTAAATTTAATATTTAGAAGTTTTTTTAACGGTAAATTACAGAAAACTCCCCAATGCCCACTTGATCTTTGCATGTACTCCCCATTTGAGTTTTTCTTTACATTCACTTCCTAATGGATTGAGTATAAAAGAGTATAAATTGAGTATACATCAGTGAAAATTGAGTATAAAAAAGTGAAACTTGAGTATAAAAGAGTGAAAATTGAGTATACAGTTTCTTGATGTGGTGGATGCAACCTTACATACATACTCAAATTTCTAACTTTTATACTCAACTTTCTTCAAATAATACTCACCAAACTGTCTTGTCAATCCCATCAGGGACTACATGTAAAGAAAAAATTGAGTGGGGATTACATGCAAAGATGAATTTAAAGATGGGGAGTTTATGAAAATTTTCTCTTTTTTTAAAGATAAATCAAATTTTGTTTTATAAATTAAAATATTTTATGTATATAAATAAATAAAATATAATATAAAATATTAGTATAAGGGTAAAAAATTATTAAAAAATTAGATTGGATGGCTTATTCAGATTGGGGGTTGGAATTCTTTATTATTATTATTTTTAATAGTCAATCTTGAATAACTCATTCAATCTATTCAAATTGACATCCCTAATAAGTACATATATTATATTAGATTTATCTCCACATAATACACTGATAATTAATATATAGATATTACCATCATAAGATCTGAGGATTAAAATTTAATAGAGTCGGTGTGCCCCCCTCCCTACGCATTAGCCATAACATCTGCACTAGTAATTCCCATAATTTACCCCTCCGTATTAGTCCTGAGATGAATTAATAAAGACGTTGAAAATGAGCGAATCGTCTTTTAGCACCATATGTTATATCATATTCTCCTTGACAAGCAACATGTAAAAAAGAAAAAAAAATACATGGAATACTGAGAAAAATCGAAATATATATATGTATAGTTATTTTTTTTTAAATTTATAAGGGATATTCAGGCTTGCGCCCAACTAATCTGCTTGGCTGACTGACCCTACCCCATAACCTTCAACGAGAATCCCCACTGATCAACGAGGGTAAATCGCAGGATGGAGATACGTGACAACTTCACCACTGATGATATCGGTACCCGATGGCTCGACCACGCAGCAGTCTGTGACGATTTCTTCCGTCAGCATATTGCGTGCTCTACCAGGGAAGAATCAAATTCAGAAAGTGAAGAATCACCTAAGTGAGCCATTACCAATTGCGTCATGTCCGCGGAAAAAATCTGGAGTTTGTTTAAATTTTGGTCTTCAGTTAGCTCGTTGGCAAAATCTGGACCCGAAACAAAGGGAAATTTCGTATCCGCTAATTATCAATCTCCGGAATCCGACATCCGAACGGCTGGCGGATCCGGATGCTATTTTTATCGGGTGGGATATCGAGGGATCCAAATTGTCTTTCACTGGTATTCGACGCGGTTTGGAAAGCGAATCCCTCGTCGCCTTCGTCGGACAGAGAGACGGAGATGGGTTGCGGTGGGTGTTTCTTGTAGATCTGGCTCTGCCATCGGCATGGGATCCAACTCTCCATCTGCAGGTAGGTGATTCTCCGGTTACTTCTTTTTTCTTCTTTTGTTTCCGTTTTCGCTCAGGTAGGTGTTTCCCCTGGTTTTTTTGAAGCCCTTGGGCGAGAATCTTATTAGGGTTTCGATCGATTTGTTTCCTTACGTTGCTCGAATCTAGTCGTAGGTTTGCATAGTTCATGTATCGGTTGTGACTAGGGTAACTCAAATTAAAAGTTGGAATTTTTGTAATTGATTTGTAGGTTTGCATAGTCCCTGTTCGTTTACTATGAAAATTAAATGGATAAACTCCAACAATAATCACTCGTGAGCTTAGCTCGCCAAAATTATGGTGAAGAAAGTTCGTGAATATACTTGGATACACTCTAATATAAGGTTTCTCTACGTTTTACTCATATAGTTTGTTTAGGCAATGAAAGGATATATAATTGTGATATTGTTTGTGTTTAGTTTTTAAAAAAGTTCCGAGATTCATTTTCATTTTCAAGAAACAAGTGAATACGTTTCATTTATTTATTTGATTGAATGTTAGCTAACTAACAAGGATAACTTAAGCTTGGTAAAAGGCTTGTGTTCAGTTCAATATTATCAATTTTTAAATAAACAAACTAGGACATAACATTTTGAGCTTGATTTATATTGAATTCTAATAAATAAGTTTGAATTCGCTTATAACCTTGAGTTTATCCAATTTGAGCTTTAAGCTATGATTTGATTATTCAACATAATTTCTAATTCTTTAATCGTAAGGTGAAGTGTCGGCAAATGTATTGTCTGCTAGGTATCTCATTGAAATATAATGCTTTAAAAAACTTTGTTGAAAAAATTATTGAAGTGTTGTGATCATCAATTTCTCCATAATTGATTGACTGATGTAAGTGTTGGATGGGGTGGACCCGCTAGAGGGGGATGAATAGATGGTTATGAAAAATAATGGAGATAACACTCGTCTAAAAAAAACTTGGTTGCAACTGGAACGTTGCTTCCAAGGCGGTTAACGCTCAAACAGAACTCCTTCAGGCGGAGAAGCCTTTACAGTTGTAGCACTGAAGACTTAGAGAGGTTACAATTCAATTGATGTCTTTAATTCTAAATTCTAAGCCTATTTATAGCCTAAGAGAATAAATCTGGATTGTTGATTGTTGAGGAATTTTCTCTTGGCCGTTGATCCATGGATGTAATCTGGATGGTTGATCTTGGATGGGATTAACCTGCATCCATTGGATCTGATTAAAGGATAAGACTTTATCCTTTATGAGATAAAGGAATTTTTATCTTCTGCTCGAGATTGCTATTGTAATCTCCAAGTAAGAATATCGGCAAGAACAAACTGTCTCCCACCTTTATCCCAACTGGTAAGCTTGGCAGTTTCTGTTCTCGAGGTCTTAGGTTCAATTCCTCTTAGCAACAATTTAATCTTTCTTTTTCGAGCGACTAGCCTTTTGGTTCTTCTGCACGCAACAGATAAATAACTTTATCATCTGCTCGCAACAACTTTAATCACATCTCCTCCTTATCCCAGCCAGTAAGGCTGGTGATATACGCATGCGAGGTTGCTGGTTCGAATCTTCACAGCAACAAATAAAATTCTTTTTTGTTTCAGGTGCCTGGTTTGACTTGGTCAAACTGACCAGTCTTTTGGTTCATCTTGTGGGTGATTTCCGGCCAACCGGAGTTAGGCTCACCCGAACCCGACTCCGGCCTTTCGCCCCTCGAGCGTCCTTCCTCCCGGCTTCTCGTCCCTCCGACACCGCGCACGTCCTTCTCGCTCCACCGGCGTACTCTTCCGCAGCTTCCGCGTCCCTCGGATTGTACCGAGCCCGTCGGCTCACTTCCCCGCACAATCCTTTTCGTCCGCTACGTCTTACGCTCGACTTCCTCCATACCTAAGCTCCTGCACACTTAGCAGAGGGATTAAACATACAGGACCTAACTTGACCTGGTTGATCACATCAAAACTTACCGGGGCACCAACAATCTCCCCCTTTTTGATGTGCATCAACCCAGGTTCAGTTAGGATTAAACCAAATAAGTAAAAAATAGTAAAATTAAATAAACAGGTTAAGCATGAAAAAGATGTTTCAATGCAAATCTACAATCTCGCCCTGTACACTAGCCTACTCTCCCCCTTTGATCACAGCAAAAACCGGGGACGAATAAACCGGGGACGAAAAAAAGTTAGCATATTGTGAAAAAAATTGAAGTGTTTAACTAAAGCTTAAAAGATTATTAAAAAATTTAGTTTTCAAAAATAGCATTTTCAAGAATTTTTCAAATTAAAGAAAATTCGGAATTTTTTTTTAAATTCTAAATGGACTTAAAAATTCCGGAAATAATTTTGACAAAGTCAACATTTGATTTATAGATTCTAAAAAATCGGATCTAGTCAAACTCTTTTTCCTTCGAATTCAATTTAAAAATATGGTTTCATCCAAAAAAAAAAAAATCATAAAAATTCGAAGAGTGTTCGAAAAATTTCAAAAAGTTTCAAGTGTATAGCCAATTTTCCTTAAGTAACAAAAAATTATACTGAATTTAAAAAAATGACACACAATAAAAATTGTTAGTCAATATCTGCAACAAAAATTAATTTAAGACAGATTTAGGAATCCAAAATAGGTTACTATCAACCGGGTTAGTTAAAAATTTAGGGGGCACATAATTTTTTGGTATTTTCCTAAGTTGGCCCTTGTGATTCTTAAGATACCAGTTCAACCCCTCAGGATAATGATTCTTTTTCTGTCGCAGGCATGTAATATCAAATTCCAATTTCTTAACTAAATTTTCTAGATTTTCGTTTTTATTTTTTAAGTTATCGAACATACTTAATGAACATGATGTAGATAACTCCTTTTTCAACCTCAATATCTTTCTCCTCTTTTTGCATAAACTATTCAAAACAGATTTTAAAACAGAAAAAAGTTTGTCGGGAGGTAATTTACATACCTCACTTACCATGTCGTCGTATTTGCTGCTTAGTGGTTCCTCGTCGCTGCTGCTTTCGTCAGACGACTCTCCCCCTTTATTGATACTCATCTCCGATGAGCTCTTTTCGTCGTCCTCCTCTTGATGACTCGCCATCAGGGCAAGTCTAGCATACTCCTCGATTTCTGACTCGTCAGAAGACGTGTCATCCCATGTCGCTTTCAGTGCTTTCTTTTTCTTCAACTGATTTTCCTTCTTCTTGTTCTTTAATTTAGGACAATTGTCTTTAGTGTGACCCTCTTCGTCACAATTGTAGCACTTTACCGTTCGTCTCTTCGGAGATTTCTTCTTTCCCTGAAACTTTGAAAATTGATTAGATTTAATAAACTTTTTAAATTTCCTTACCAAGTATCCTTTTTCTTCTTCTTCTTCATCATCCGAGGATACCGATTCTGGTACTGTTGTTTTCGCGTTCAGGGCTACACCATTCGTCTTTCGATTTCCTGCAATTCTCGATTCGTGAAGTTCAAATGTTGAAAATAAATTCTCGAGCGAAGTTGTCTCGAGATCTTTAGCAATAAAAAAAGAATCAACAAAAGACGTCCAATTGGAATTTCTCGGAAACGAATTAAGCGTGTACCTCAGCGAATCTCGGTTACTTACCTCTTCCCCGAGATTCGTCAGTTCCGTTAACAAACCTTTTATTTTTTAGTGCAAATGCGCTACTGTTTGACCTTCTTCCATGCGGAGGTTGGTTAGCTGGTTCCGGAGAATGTCCCTTTTGGTGAGCTTGGCTTCGGAAGTCCCTTCGTGTAACTCTAGGAATTTTTCCCAGAGTTCTTTCGCGGATGCGTATGTGCCGATTCGGTTAACTTCTTGTGTTGGGAGTACAGAAAGCAGGTGGTAAACTGCTTTTCCATTCGCCACAAAATTAGCTTGTTCCTTCTTGCTCCATTTGGTTAAATTCTTCTCTTCGGGAGCTGCAAAACCAGATTGCATTATTATAAACAATTCGAATTCTGTAGTGAAGAATACCTCCATCTTGCGCTTCCATTCGGCGAACTCCCCCTCGAATTTCGGCGGGTAGATGACGGGTCCGACTAGAGCTGTCAAACGGGCCAACCCGTGGCGGGGCGGGTCGGCCCATGGCGGGCCGGGTCGGCCCATGGCGGGCCGACCATTTGGCGGGGCGGGTTGGAAAATCCCCAACCCAACCCAATCCAAGGCGGGCCGTGGGTTAGGCGGGTCAACCCGCGGGCCCATCAAAATATTTTTAAAAAATTAAAAAAAAATCATATATTTAGATTTCATCAATCAAATATGTTAAGAAATATATTTTTTAATAAAATG